>JAKVQY010000413.1:0-14270 GCA_030463045.1 Geotrichum macrosporum
ATTGAACGTGCCGATGGTGCCATTTCACATTGTTATCCAGTCGCCCCCATTGCAAAAAAAAAAAAAAAAATTAAACAAAAAAATAAAATCGAATTCTTAAATCCTTTCAAAAAACCAGCATAAAACAAACACAAACACGCCCCCAAAAAAAACATACTGTGCCACAGAGACATTAGCACGTGATGTGCAGTCATCTCGCAGCCTAATTCATAATAACTTGCAGTATACTATGGGGGGGGGGGGACATCTCATAATACAATTAACACACAAATAATTAATCAATAACATTACACTATCGGGGCTGCAACTGCAGTGTCATGGCGCATGACATGCGTGGCTACGCACTCTGTCCACTCATGAACCCGGAGCTCGGCCACTGTCCGTTTTTTCCGTGAGGCGTCGTCTTCTCCGTCTTCTTTCTCAGCCTTGCGCTTGAGGTTCTGCAGATTGGCGCTCGTCAAAGCTGCAGTTGAAACTGGGCCGCTTCTACTGCCACGGCAGATTGTGGGTAACGCAGAGCTTGGCAACGACGATTTCCGCCAACTTTCAATTCCAGTAATCGACGGTTCCAATGCCCGGAAACGTGACTCCCACACAGCATGCTTCGTGCTACTGTAGTCACACGCGCATTCAAACAATACGCCGCTCCATCGCTCATATATATCATACTTGACGTGCGCATTCCAGCCCATGGCTCCCAAAAACAGCTGCTCGTTTTCACAGAGCTCGGCAACCGGTAAGCCTGAAATCTTGGACCATGCCCGCACAGAGTAGTTGCGGTCTTGCACATACTTGCTAGCAACCATCAAAGCGGCCAAAAACGATCGCCGTCCACAACGCAGACCCAGCTTGTCGCCAGACTTGACAACATTACCAATGCGTCTGTTGTGTGCTCGCTGATTGTATATATATGACTTGATTTGAATAATATAGTAAAGTGCAAGCTGTAGTGTAGAATATGATGTCCGCGATCGACGCAGCGTTTCCTGAACAAATCGCTTCAGCGACAACACCTGACGAATATAGCACGTAGAGTCTGTAGAGCATGGCCACACAGTCTCCAGGATAATCGCAGCAGAGTCTACGAGTGCTTCCACAAACTGCGACTTGCATGCTGGCCGCAGCTTGGAGTCGGACGCACAGCAGCGCTTTGCATTGTCTGTGTTATTCGTAACTTGGTGATGCTTGGGAGAAAGTTCAATTGAAGATGCTGGCGAACAGGTGTGAGTATCAGAAAAACCCGTGGATTGGACAGATCCAATATCGGTACTGGCGGGAGAATTCATTGCAGAGATTGTTTGGCATACAACAGAGGGGTTGAAGCTAACTGAAAAGTAAACTTGACGAATTCCCACGAGATAATCAGGGTCTTTTAACAAGAAAGATAAGGTGAGTAATAATCGAAATGACTGACTTTTCTCCGGAAGGCCCCGTACACACAAAAAAGGCGACTTCTTCCACAAGCGGTCTTAGAGAGGCAAAAGAGTCAATAGGTCAGGTAATAGGGTTAGGGCAATGACTATTTCCAGTGAGTCAGAAACTCAAAGAAAACCGAAAAAAAAAGAAAAAAAAAAAAAATTAAAGCAGAAAAAGAGTCAGCAAAAAGAGTCGGAGCCGACTGAATAAATCCACCACAACAGAGGAAGCGTGGTGCCGTGTCTATCGCGAGATTTTCCAAAAGTTTTCGTTGAGCAAGCGTGTACGAAAAAGCTGGTGATACAGAATTTGAACAGGTGGCTTTTAGTTTTTGGACAGGAAAAAGCAGCTGTTGTTATTCTGCAAAAAGACAGTGATTTCAAAGAGTGGAATGTCGCCAGTAGTTTAGAAAAAATATGTATATATTAGTTTTGTGTTTGATCAATCTGTATTTCTCCAATACAGTTGAACGTCGTTTTATGTTTCTTTTCCTATTTTTTTAGGGGAGTTTATTTCAATTTTTGGTTTCAAAGAGAATTCGTCGAGACAAATTCGCTGGCTTAGCACTTAAAGACCATCGTGAGAATGTAAGACGTTGCGGTGTTTTCTTCTGTTGAAAGGAGGTGGGTGATTGAAGTAGCTTCAAAAGTAGACTTATAAACTCCAATGATCGTACAGTCAATTCAAATGACACAAAGGAACGATACTAAGAAGAGTATAAACCTGTTAAAGGAATGGGGGAGGGGTGATGGAAGGAGAAGGGATTTATCAAGGATTTTGCGTTGAGGCAAAGAGGATGAAAAGATTGAAAAGAAAAAAAAGTGTTTGGTAGAAGTAAGGAAATGAAACAAAAAAAAAAAAAAGGGGGAAAATGAGAAGTTTTGACCCCGTGTGGAATTGTAAAATTTAGCGAGGAAAATGCCCAAAAAACCTGAGTTTGGGAATTATGTCATTGCTCAGTCAGGTATTCACTTTAAATTTCAAATTCTGACTCAGCATTCATCTCCAAAATTTTCAGCTCTTCTACATCTGCCACCATTGAAGTCCTCTCACACCCCCTCATACTCAGAGCTTATATCAAGATAATGAGTGACAAGGCCTCTGAAGCAACTCCAGCAGCGGCCACCGAGGCTCCTACCGCCTCGGCAAAGCCACCTCGGTCCAAGGGGTACACCAATCCAGCCCTCCAGGCAATGGGTATTCCAAGACTGCGAATTCCGTCTCGCAACTGGCTCATCTTCTGGGGCGTGGTAGGCAGCGTGTCCGGAATGTACTTTTACGACCGTCACCAGCGCCAGGTCCGAAGGCAGCTGTGGAAAGATCGTGTGGCTGCCTTTGCATCTGCCCCTATGGGCGCTCTGGAACTTCCCAGAAAAGTGACGGTTTATATCGCACCTCCACCTGCGGACTACTTGGATATTAGCTTGTCGCATTTTAGGCAGTACATTAAACCAATTCTCGTAGCGGCTGCAGTCGATTACGAGGTACGAACCGAATCACGCCAGGGTGAACTTAGACACTTGGTTGCCGAAGAGATTCGTAACAAACGTCGCAGCAGTTTGGGTCTGCCCACTTCTGAAATCGATTCCGAAAACAAAAAAGACTCTCTTGATCGACAAATAGAACAAAACCTACAAAGGGATCTTGATGGCGGTGTTATTATTGTAGGTCGCGGTGCCTACAAGGAATACATTAACGGAGTTCAAGAGGGTTGGCTAGGACCTTTAGAAGATCCTAATCCCAAGCCAAACAAAGAAGAACTCACCTCTGAAAACACCGTTGCCGATAAGCCAGTGGAGACTTTAACTGACGCCCTTGGTGGAGCTCCACAAGAATCGCTCGAATCGCTCGAACCTGCTCCTGTGTCCGCCCCTGTTACCCCTGCTCCTGAAGGTCAGGATCCCTCTGAGTTTCCCAATCGCAAACAAGATCAAATCGACATCCTGGGTTATGACCCTGAAGATGATGGCAAACAAAAGGATGAGCCTAAAAAGTCCGAAGAAAGCGATGCCGACTCCGACGAAAAGAAATCAAAAAAAGAGCCCGTTCCTAAACCTTACATTCCTGGTATGCGAGGTCGAAACGCTGGGCCCAAGGTCTGGGCCGCTGAAATTCCCACTCCTACCGAATTTGCTATGGCCAACTCTGAAGACGTATCTCAACCTATTGCTTTCATGTCCCACCGCCATGTCCTTGGGTTTTTGAATTTCCCAATCAGAATCTACCGCTTCTTCAATCGTCGCCAATTGGCAGATGAGCTTGGTAGCGCAACTGCCGCAGTTGTGTTTGGCGCCTCTAGACCTTACGATGTTAATACAGATCCAGATGCCTTAATTGTAGAGGAAACTGACGATTGGGCCAACAAATGGAAACAAAAGTGTATCGACAATGGCTCAGAGTGGATGTGGGATTTTGGCGTAGACGACCGTGTCGCCGAAAAACTAAGAGTTTATGAATTTGACCAGGAAACTCGTTCCAAGTTTACTGAAAGTGTACAAAAAAGTGAATAGTCTTCTTGTTACGAAGAAGTTGTATATAATTTGAAAGTAAAATAAGCATTTTTGAAGACACCAGTATCTGCAGGGATTTACATTTCAAAAGGGACGCTGAGTTGATCTTGCGTAAAGAGTATCTAGTAATTGTCATTCGTATAGACTAAATTTATTAGTGTTGTCGGTTTGAACACGTTCAGTCAATTCCAAGCAATCGAAAGTCTAGTATCCAGGTATTAATAACAGTTTGTCAAATTTGATATATAGCAAATATAGTCAATGGAAGCAAGTATATAACCTAAACATAATAATACAAGAGGCAAATCCAATGAATATCAAGTTTAGATGAGCAAAAAATGTAAATTCATCAAAAAAAAAAGGACAGTAAACCTGTACACAAGCTTTGAACTTGCTTCTTGCAAGCTTGTCTACTTTTAATTTTGCTCTTTTTAGATTGCTTTATTTATAATTTGTAAGGGTCTAATCGTTTATACAAACATTCGTTATAACTAGCTACAAATAATAGTATCATACAATTGCCAAATGTCATATATATGCAAATGTACAATCAGCGAAACTTACCACGCAATGGATTTATAGCCTCTTCTTCTACATTTGGGCTTGGCGAAGAGAGTCATCGAACTTCTGTGCGTTGTCTAATGTAGATTCAACAACTTCTCTCCGCCTTTTGAAATTAAAGTATTACTGCAAATCAAACTATTCCTTGCAAGTATCATCCTTCCTAAATGACACGGCTAAAATATTGGCTCTATTTCTCGTTCGTCATCTCTATAGAATATTCATTCATCTCTACTTGATGTTATTAGTATCTAGCAACTGCCACTTTAAAAGATCAAACTCTTGCTCCTGCTCTCCCGCGTCTGAATGGTATTTGGGTTCAGGCACAGACTCATTCGAGGCAGTGTCACAAGAAGGAAGCATTAGACTAAATTTCGCTGTAAGATCTAAAATCTTTTTGCGTATGTCGTTATTTGTTTTCTTCAAATCTTCAATATCTTTCCTTTTGGCTGCTAGCTGGTCTTCCATGAGTAATATGAGAGATTCTCGTGATTGATGCGGCCGGTATTCGTTCAAAAGATGATGAATGTTAATAAGAATTACGCGGATGTCCTCTGTTTTTTCGGGAAATGATTCCGGTGATATGCTCATAATACCAGTGAGTTCAACAAACTGTACTAAAAGTGAATTTAGAAGCTTCTTGAGTTCAAATATTCGGTCCTGGATATCTGGTCTAGGAGAAGTAACCTCAGTAGAACCCTCCCCTTCCACCGCATTTTTTTGTGCAGATGAGCCAAGCGTATACAACTGAGTAATTCCCATGTCGCTAAGGGACTGCAACTTGTCGTCAACTTGCCAAATATTGCCAAAGCTTCGGTATGGGGCATCAGTAGGAGGTTTCGGTGGAATTAATAGATCTAGAGGAAACTCTGGTGCCTTAGGCGCCTCAGACTTTGAGTTGACAGCATTTTCGTTGGCCGGGACTGATTCAAATGTCGATGGTAATGCTGGAGCTGTTTCATCTATTTTGTGGAAAGAATCCGACATCATGTCGGACAAAATGTTCATATCCTCGCTAGCTTGTTGTTGCTGCCATGCTGCTAACTTTTCAATGTTTTCATTTGTGAAATGCTTATAACTCGACGGCGGCGGAGGAAATACTGATGATAGTCCAGACATGATTTCCCTAGTACTTGTGTTGAAAAATGGAAAGTGCAAAACGCGCAACGAAATGGAAATATCCCACTTTTCTGAACTTCAGCATAAAAAAAAATTCCCAAACTTACTAGTAGTGTCAAACATGGGAAAGAAAAAATCCAACAGCAAAAAGAAAAAGAATAGCAGCAAGAATAAAAGCAAATCGACGGATGCTCTGGGCCCCTCATCTTTGTCGTCCTCTCCGGAACAGTCTGAAGCAACTCTTGCTTCTATTGACTCTGGCGATAAAGAACATACCCGGCAATCGTTAGATGACTTTGATAGTTCCAATTTCGTGCTTCAGAAGCGCTGGTTTAAAGCACACGAAGTCATCTGTGTTGAGCATATTGTTCTGCGGGGAACTCCATTTGGATCTCAACGTATTGTATCTGAAATCAACGACCCCGAATACGGAACGACTTTAGGGCATGCGAGGCGAATTTACGTAGAACTATTTTACATCTACTTTGCCGATGACTTTGGGAAGCAAGATCCCTCACAGCATCCTTCAGACGTCCTCAAGTCAGCAGAGCTGGTGCAAAAGTGCATGGATTTGGCGTATAGCACTGTTAAGACCCTGATTCAATTGGCCTCGTTTGAACTTGCTCTACTACTTCAACCTCACGATCCTGTTACCGACCATGAAGGCAAGAAGCTTCAAATAATCCCCACAAAAGCTAATATTTCAGTGCTACTCAAAAACTCTCTTCTACTGTCGCAAGTCCCTACATTTGTAAGCTCACTTAAAGTATGTCTAAGTAATCCCACAAAAGACCAAGAATCGGCTGATAAGAAGGGCAGCGCAATATCAGAGATCTTTTCAAAAACGAATATGAAAACCTCGGGAGGGACTGAAGAACTTGTGAGCTCTTTGAAAAATTATAAAGAGATCCAAACTATCCGACAGCTCCTTCGATATCTACAGCCATATGAAGCCAAAGCATTTCTAAACACTGTTGTATTCAGTTTACTGGAAGACAAGAAACACAATAGCGATGCCGGAAAAATAAGCTCACTATCTGATTCAGCATCCAATCCATTCAGTTTACTTAACTTGATTGAGAATTGTTTGACTAGTAGTGTTTCACGAAATTTCCTAGCAGCAATAGAATCTGAGGGGCATGATAGTGTAAGAGATAAATCAAACGCACAACCGTGTTCAAGGTTCAGGCCCATTCATTCAAGTGATTATATAAAGAGTCTGCAATTAGTCGACGATCTTGAGCTTTGGAATCGAATTAAACTCCTTCGTGCCAAAACCGATGTCGTTTTGAATCAATGCATTGAATTATACGAAAATTTTGAGACATAAATAGCTGTCAGATAGCCAAAGACAACCACGGCGTGATATTTTCAAACAGTGAGTGGCCAGGGTTGTCCTTGAACATTGATGAATAAAAATTTGAGTAGCAACATTATATTAAAGCAGCCTCCAAACATGCAATTAAGGAACCAGCGATTGCAGGAATGTTGTTCAATGCAGCACTGATTTCCTTGACGGTAAAAAAAGATTTCTGTATTGCCCCTTCGTCGTTCGTGCGCCCCAGATGTTTGAGCAGCAGTTGAATATTTTGCTCAACCTGCTCTAAATGATAGTTACTCACTGCGGCCTCTGTCGCCACATTTTGTGGAAGTGGGTTGTAGTTCATTCTCGTATCAGTTTGTCTTGCTTCTATCACTGGCCAAAACCAAGACCATTGAGGAGTCGTATTATCAATTACTTCGCGGCCACTGGAGACATGAACGTCGCTAAGAAGTCGGCTATTAGAAGTGAAATCTGCCATGGTTTCATACCCTGCTTCATCTTTAAGTTGTTGAGCTTGTAGTTGGGAAGCTTCAGCAAAAATAAACTTGGCCATATCGTAGTAAGAGTACATTATCCGGCGAAGAACGTCAATAAACTTGTATATATTAACAATAACGTTGGCAGACTCAGCCTCAGTTTTGGAGACACTGTGAAATTTAAAGCCAATGTCTTCGGAATCATTGCAGTCGGCTTTGCCCAGAATTTCAACAGCAAACATGACCTTTTGTGAATCTGAAAAATATGCAAGCCTAATATGCGCCTTCACGAACTCCCCAAAGTCAACCACACCATCCTCATTCTGATCGTAAATAGCAAAGAAAAAACTCTCAAGAAATTCGTCGGTACTATATACTGTGGGGAAGAGTTCGCAAAGAGACTCCCTTGAAATAGCACCCCATATTTCTTTATCTTCATCTTCGAAGGGACCTTGAGTATTAGTGTGAGTGTCGCTACGTTGATGACGATCGTTAGAAATACTGTGATTTCGACGGCGATGATGCGTAGATGGTTCTGCTACTGCTGAATTGATCCGGTCGACCAGTGACGAAAGGAGATCCGATGGCATTCCAAGTAACCCCCCAGACCGAGTCTCTCTACTTTCATATTCTGAATCTTCATCCTCGTTCCCATCTCCATTATCTTCAGTCTGGCGAGTACCTGTATCATCTCCATCTTCTGTCGGATTCTCAGATTGCACTTCGCAGTCATGATTGTAAACATGAGGATGTGGTACAGTAACCAAACTTTTAAATACCTCATATAATGCCTCGCTTTCATTAGCAGGCATATCAGATCCCTTTACCAAATTCTTGTGATATGAATATGGCATGGAGTACCTCACCGAATGTTTTTCTCTCAATTTTCTGTTTTCCCTGGACTGCCAAGGTCCAACGCTTTGCTCATATACTCCAAACGCACGAACATGCAGACCACTGCTCCTTTTGCACAATACGTGAGACCGTTCATGCTGACCCTCAGATTCACATTGAGCGCATAGGAACGTTGCTGGTCCTACACAATCCATACAAATGAAATATGGCAGTTCGATGATGCGGTTTGCGCACGAAGCGCACTCATCTTGAGGTTCCTCAGTGCGCGCAAGTATGGTTTCGCGAGAAAACTGATAGAGGTAATCATATAGATTTTGGGCTTCTCTAAGCCTCTCAGCATCATGCGAACTCATATATTGGTCAGTCATCGTTGAGTTGGCTCATAGTTTCAATGTATTAAGCATCTAATCCTTGGCAGGTGATTACACTTTGAAATTTCAAATCGAAAGGCATAGAGACAGTTGAAGTCATGTGACTTGACTACTCAAAAAGCTATGGAGTAAGAGTTCTTGATTTAACAGTGAGTATGCAAATTAAAAAGTATTTCTTATGGAATGCCTAAGTCACTTCTTTAGGTTCTTGTCTTCGCCCATGTACTTATCCTTGTAGATCCAGCTGTTTGACACCATGTTAGCGCCTTTTTCACCGGCTGTTCTGTACAGTTTGGCAGCACGTAGCAAGTTTTTCTTTCTTCCTTTGGGTCCACTGTGCATCCAAAGTCCGGCTGCTTCACTTAAGCCATCGACGTCACCCATGCTTCCAGCCAGCTCAAAACATCTCAAGGCCATCTCTTCGTCTTTCTCTACTCCCCAAGATTTCAAATAACACATGCCGAGCTCGTAAAGTGCTAGTGCAATTTGGGCCTTCTTGACTTTGGTGGGCGCGGAAGTGTTAAACAATGCGACTTGTAAATTTTTAGTTGTTTCCGGTTTCAACACATCATCAAGTGAATACCCGTCAATAGTGGGTCCAATTACTCTGCGAAGCCACTTGGCAGCTTCCCCTGGGTTCTGCTTAATTCCCCAACCGTGTCTCAGTGCGAGCCCGTATAGCAGCATTGCTGTTGGCTCGTTTTTGAATGCTGCGAACTGCCAATGGTAAGATGATCCGCGAAGGTTTCCCTTTTCATGGTACATTATTCCCAGTGATACGTGCTCTTCGAGCGTCAGTGAATTGTTCAAGCTTTTTCCTCGAAGCACTTTATACGACTCGTTATCAACTGATAGTTGTGGCTGTTGTTGATTTCGAGAATCAATACTATTCCTGCTTCTAGAGGATATTTGCGATCCCGTTCTTACCAGAGGGGACCGTGTCTGGTCAGAGAGGGTTTGGTAAACCGGACGTCGCTCGAAAAAGCCCGGTTCAATTGTGTCATTGATGGGTTGATGGCTGGAGCTTAGTGAATTACTAAGTTTTTGGGATCCAGTAGGTGCATGACGGGTTGAAGAGATAGGCCCTTCTGTTGAATTGGAATAAGACGAAAAACGATTGATGATGTGGATAGAAGATCTTTCGCTGGTACTACCTTCAGTAAACGACCTAACTCCCGACCTACTATCAGCTAGTGATGGCCGGGCTGGAAGCTTTGAATGTTGGGTCTCTGGGTCCTTCACTCGAGAAGGGTATCCTGAATATGAACTGCTTCTAGGTGTGATTCCTGGATAATTTGAGTGTGCACTCGTGCGATTTAAAGTATTTATTTTGTTAGTTGAAGGGTATCTTGGAGTAGCGTCGGGAAATACACTGGTTGGCGTCAGTAAATCTGTATTGTTATTGCTGTTTTCCATGATCGATAGTGTTGACAGCCGAAAGTTGCCAAGAATACTTCCAATACTAGCCGTTGAATTGTGTTTGCTTCTAAATGTTGAAGATCCATCTGTATCTTCCTTGTCCTGATCTTCATCGGTATCCTGGTCTTCATTTTCATCCTCATATGATGAACGTAGGGGATTGTAAACCGACTTTTTGGCTTGTTGTAGATTAGATTGATGACTTGAGCCCGAAGATTGAGGATCTTGGAGCCGAGTTGCAAGGCGCCTGCTACGTTGTTCAAGAAGGTCTAATGGCGATAACCCTTGGGGAAGTTGGGCTGTCATCTTGTTATTGTTGTTATCTTGCCTACTCCTCGTTTTTGGAGAAGGCTTTTTCTCAAGTCTTTAGAGATATTCTGAGTTTCGTCCCTGAAATCTTAAATTTTGAACGATATTAATCTTTGGTAGAGGGAAATTAAATTAAATGCCCGGAAAGAAAACAATGTTGTAAAATAAGAGGTGAAATTGAAATTTAAAACAAATGAAAATAACAAAATGAGAGGAAATTAAAGAAGTAGTTTTCAACTTAATAAATTTCAAGGGGGAGAATGAATGAGTGCAATGTGGTGGACCTCATGTATGTTCGTGTCATTATGCTGCTTGAAGTATATGGAGTACCTATACTTCCTTTTAAAAGACGTAGTAGACAACGAAGGATGATTGAGTATCCCCAAATCACCCAAGTGTACTGTACTTCAATTACAGACAGCGCTGTTACGGCCTTGCATTTTTAGACCAAATGATTTTCATTATGGCTGATCTTTTAGGAAAACCTGCCAAATTTGCAAGGCCGTGCTTAATGAAGAACTGCTTCCTGGGCAAATACATGCTTGTCCTCTAGATTGGTTCAACGGACATATACTTAGCATACACGGTTCATAGAACAGATCAGAGTAAATAAAGAAAAAAAATGAATAAATATTTATATATAGACATATATAAAATAAATAAGGTCAAGGGGCAAGTTCCCAATGCGTAGCTAGGACAGTATCACAGAACTTCTTGAAACCTCAGACCAGATAATGCCCCTCCACGTCTAGCAGCCGCATGATTGCTACTATTGTTACTGTTGCTGATGTTTACTGGGGGTGCCGACGATGACTCGAACGCTGGGAAATATAACTCCAAGTCTATCCTCGAAGTTTCAAAAACCTCCGCCAGCTCGCCATCTGTTTCTATAATCTTGCCACCTTGATTTAAATTCCGAATTTTCAGTACCTTGTTGTCTCCTAGAATGTGAAAGGCACTTTTGCCATTGTCTAGTATTTCTAGGATAGTGGGGGGTGTCGATGAGCCTGGGGCATAGGTGAAATCGAGTTTTTGGGAAAAGAAGCGGAGTGTAACAGGAATTATGCTAGGTAGTTGAGAGGATGGCACCCCAATAACGGAGGTTGCGCAAGAGGAGCTTGCCATGGAGGTAGGTGATGGCATTTGAAGCATGAACGGGATGTCATGCCGGGATAAGTTGTAAAGCGAGTTGATATTGGCGGGGCCATTGGCGGGGCCGTCGGACTCTGTAAATTTATTATTATTGTCCGTTTTGAAATCAAACCGCTGTCCGTCTGCTAACTGGTCTGAATTCATCATTTCTGTGAAAACTGAACTGAGAACCCGAATAACAGCATCAAACCCATAACACATGGCGCATGCGGCCACTTTGAACTTCAAAAACTCTGGATTCTGTTGATCTGGAGGGACAGACACGGGTAGAACAGTCGAAAGTGACTGTAGAGGGGCATAGGATAGTAAGTTTGTGTTGATGAAGCTGGCAGCCTTTTCTTGAGAAGAAAATCGCTTATTGCGAATCGACAGGGTTGCTGCAGTTTGTAGCACGCTGTAGCCCAGGTATTCTAGATTCCCAGAATTGTGAATAAATGGAGAAATGTTTGAAACATCACATCGCTCTATTAACGAGACTAGCTGTTCCAGAGCAATACTAAGAAGCTCGCTCAAGGGATATTTGCAAGGGCTTCTGCTTTTAGTTCCAGGTTGGCCTTCTGAGCTAATCCCGGAATAAGAGGGACTTGGAGAAAAATGTTGGTTTTTCTCCCGGCCGTTTCCGGATGACGGACTTACTAGAGCACTAATAGAGATTCGGCCGGTAGGTCTATGAGAAGTAACTTCGTTAGGGCCGGCATCTACCATCTCGCTATCCCCTTTGGGGTGCCTGGAAGGTTCAGAATCAAACCTCGTCGTTTCTCTGGGCGACGGTGCCTCGCTTGATATATGAGCTTCTAATTGATGATCAAAATCTTCATCATAATGCCGTGTTGGAGTTTGAGCCTGTTTCGCCCTTGGGCTGGAGGTTATTCCAAGTGGAGTGAAGCTTCTTGACTTTGGAATGCGTTTTCTGTTTCTGCGCACAGATTGAATTCCGGCTCGCACGAGTCGTTCAAAGTCACCAATGGTATCGGGATGGAAACAATATTCGGATCGCAGTTTTTCTGCTACTCCTGTGATATCGTCGTCCTGCTCAGACGCTTTCTTCTCGCTAAGGGCCATACTATCGATGAGTTCTAGCCGTCGCGCAGAGAATTTTTTCCAAAGATTTTCATCGTTAAAGTTGAGTTTTTGACGGATAGCCTGAGTCATGCCAGAAGACTTGCGGGAGGCAGATGCAATTCTCGATGCAGATGAACTCTGTCCAAGAGAAGTGTCGCTAAATGAGTCAAGATCATTATTCATTGAAGAAAAGTACGACGATGATTGCTGGAGAGTCACTTCAGTCATAAATGGAGAAGAAGGAAAAGTTGTTGACTGAGATTTGAGAGTTCTTTTGTACGGTTCAGTTAGGAGTCCGGAAATAATGGATCTGATTCTCAATCTGACAGGAAAAAAAAAAAATTAAAAAAAAAATTAAATAAAAATAAAGAGCGCGAATAGAAATCCTTTTGACTCTGAGTCTATGCAGCGAAGACAAGAAGTTTCGACTCTTAAAATGCATCTCATTTGATGCATACAGTGACCACGGTAAGAGTCCTAAGCAAGGTGTTTTCTGTTAGGCCTACTTGAGTTGTAAAAACTCAGTATTTCAGACTTCTAAAATCCCCCAATATAACACTAAAATGGGATTAGAACGACAAAACTGGTTAAAGATTCTTCGGTAGTTCCGGAATGAGCAGTTAAGACTCGTTTCTGACTCTTGAAGGAGACTCCATGATATCCACGGGCCACGATCTGAACCAAGTCGACCGCAAAGAGGTTGGTGAAATTTGACTCTAATTGTTTTAAGCCTTCACGCTTTTGTTCCAAACTTTGTGGGGCACAATACTCTTTTGATTTAGTTAGTAGAGATGAGGTCCCATTAAGTATATTAAGAATATTTTGATCTCAGCACGATCATGGTGATAGCTACGACGAGAACCGTTGAGATCTGGGGGAGGCAGTCTTAATGGCGTCTCATAGTCCTAAATGTTTGCAGGAGAGGCAAAAAAAAAAAAATCAATTAAAAAATAACAATATATTTCACATCATCAATATTTACAAAAAAGCCATGCAGAGGTCACTCAAAGAAAATTTAAAGGGTTGTAATATTATTCTAGCGTGATCCTCGCGAGAAGGCAACTTACGATGAACAGCGGCCGGTACCAGCTAGGTTTGTAGTAGGTCTCTTTGAGTTCTTCATGATAGTTTCGTTCTCGCCAAGTTCGGTTTCAGGGTGGATGTTGAGTTCTAAATAGGTGAGTAAAAGGATCAAGTGCATACTGTTAAAACGGGGCACTTACTATAGCTATTGGGATCAGATTCGGAGGGAACTCCCTGAACGACATTTTGCCGTAACATGGTGTTGACATCTTTTCCAATGTTGAGGCGTTCTTGGATCAGTTCAGGCTCGGTCAGTGACCGGGCCTCTTCAAATTGCTTGCGAACTTCAGACCAGGCAGCAGATCGTCGGAATTCGTCGCCTATATAAAGAAATGTAAGAGAAGAGAAAAGTCATAAGCAAGCACAAGCATACCCTTGAACAATCTGTTGCAAGCCTTTAGTATTGCACGGTAAGTGGTAATAGCTTGATTAGATGTCGACATGAAATGCAAAATACCTGTGGTTTAGCTCAAAGTGGTCTCTAGAGTCGTTAAAATGTTCACCAGGCCGATTTATTTAGCGCTGGAAACAGATTTTTTTCACCTGAAAATTAAGACTTGATACCTGGTACTTGAGCCTTTCGGCAAAAAACCCCAGGGTAATATCCACCAGA
>JAKVQY010000414.1:0-14255 GCA_030463045.1 Geotrichum macrosporum
CGATCTGGAGAGGAGGTGAAAAAGAAAAGGAGATTGGAATTTGGATCCAAGAATGAAAGAAAGAAAAAAAATTAAAAAAAAAAAAAAAAGAAAAGAAAAAGAAATAAAATAATTTAAAGGGGCATTTTTTGTTCGAAAGTAGACGAATTTAAAAGAAAAATTAAAAAATTGTGAATCGCAGGAGGCGAAAATGGCTTTGAAAAAGAGAAAAAACATTTTTGGTTTTACGCGTTGAAAATTGGGTGTAGAAGCTGAGGACCCGGACCGGGTTTTGGCCGGGTCTTTATTATTATTATTATTATTATTATTATTATTATTTTAGTATGAGAAGACCCGGTCGGTACCTTTTTTTTTTCGTTATTTTATTTTTATTTTATTCTGTTGGACCCGGTTGTCGGGTTCGGGTCATCAAAAAAGTCGGGTTCGGTTTTTTATTTTTTTATTTTTTTTATTTTGGCGGAGGGGGGGGGAGAAGGGGGGAGGTTGAAATGAACAACGCAGCGATAAGGAAAAATTATTATTATTATTATTATTATTTTTTTTTTCAATGCTGAGTGAATTAGTGGGTTAGGGTCTGGTCGCGGTACGCGAAAAAGACATGTTCAAAATGGGAAATTAACTGCCGGGTAACATGGGTAAGGTTTAATAATTATTTTTGATAAGGTTAGGTAATATTAAGGTTTACTGGGTTTGGGTTTAAAGCCTCACGTGCTAGGTTACATAAGATATAGGTCAGCTAATTTAAATTACATAACTTACAAGTCAGCTTATGTATATTACGCAGGAAATTACACATCATGTGACTAAAGTAACTAAAACTTACACAAAACAAAATAAGCTGCGTAAAACGCGTAATAATTTTACAAAACCTGCCACCTCGGTTTTTTTTTTTTTTTCTTCTTCTTCTTCTTCTTCTCCTTCTCTCATTACAAAAATGCTCTGAAAAGAAAAAAAATTTAAAAAAATTAAACCCTCTTCAACACTGCCAAAAAACTATTCATATCAACCCTCCCTGGTTCCTGGAAAGACCTGAAATACTCTTTAGTAGACTTGAAATATTATTAAAACCTACTTCACTAACTTCTTCCGCACGTGTCTCAGTTTTTTTTCGTGCTCTGATCTACAAAAATACTAAAATTTAACGATATTTCGGCTAAAAAACCCACTCTACTACTCGGACAATTAAATTCTATTTGAACCATGGCTATTCTCACCATTTTCAAAAACAAAAAGGACTCTCGCAACTCGGTGTTGGCGCCTTCGTCAAAGCAGTCTTTGGACCAGATTCCCGCAAACTCTGCACCGTTATCGCAGCTTTCCTCAAGTTCCTCCGTGTCTTCTCCTCAGCACTCACCAAAGGCTACATTTACCTCGAATGGCACTCAGCAGCCAACAGCTGGCGGTCCAGGAACCAACTCAGTGTCTTCTCCTTCCATTGGATTACCACCACAAGGCAAGTTTAGTTCACAAAATACCCCGGGCTTTCAAGGGCAACAGCAACAGGGCCGACCCCTTCAAAACCAACAATCATCTCAAAATTTCAATCAACAAAACCAAGGACTTCCCAACGGCCAAAGGTTTTCTGGATACCCCACTGGAATCTCCTCACCTCCTGGACAGCAGCCTCATATAAATTTGGGAAATCATATTCCACCTCCCCAGCAGCAGCTCCAATCACCTCGTTATAATGGCACCAATGGCACTAATGGCACCAATGGCAATGCTCATCCAAGCAGCCAGCCTACTAGCGCCCTGAATCAGCGGAAACCCCCATTTTCGCAACCAAACCCAAATATTCCCCAATATCCCTGGTTCCAAACCTCCATCTCAAATGCATCACCATTTCCTCGATACGGGCATGCTGCAAACTGTATTGCTGCACGCGATGGTGAAGTCTTTGTCATGGGCGGGTTAAAGGGGTCAAATGTGTTTGGTGATCTCTGGGTAATCGAAACAGGTGAGAAACTTTAAACGTGATTTTTTACCCTCTACTAACCCCCCCCACCTCAATAGACACTTTAACCGGATACCTTCTTGATACTGATGGCTGTCCTAGTCCTCGTGTTGGCCATGCAAGTTTGACACTCGGGAATGCCTTTATAGTTTTTGGCGGAGACACTAAAATCGAGGAAACCGATGAGCTAGATGACAACCTCTATCTTCTCAATACTACCTCTCTCAAGTGGACCGTTGCCAATCCAAAAGATACTAGACCATCCGGAAGATACGGCCACACCGTTTCCACAATTGGATCTGTGCTCTACGTGTTTGGCGGGCAACTTGACGACTACTTTTTTGATGATCTTGCGTCTTACGACCTGACTACTTTACAATCCTCGGACTCTCATTGGACTTTCATCAAGCCCAAAACTCGCTCTCCTCCACCGAGAACAAACCACACTGTTATCACATATCAAGACAAGTTGTACTTGTTTGGTGGTACGGATGGAAAGTTATGGTACAGTGATACCTGGGTTTACGATCCCGCAGATAACACTTGGACATCCTTGGATTGCGCCGGGTTTATTCCTGCCCCCTGTGAAGGTCACTCGGCTACAGTTGTTGGAGATACCATGTACGTTTTTGGTGGACGTTCTTCTGAAGGAAAAGACCTTGGAATATTATCTGCACTGAAAATTCCTGCCCGCAAGTGGTTTAGTTTCCAAAATATGGGACCGGGTCCTACTCCAAGGTCGGGCCACTCCATGACTGCCTTTGGTAGTCAGAAGATTCTCATAATGGGTGGTGAATCTCCTGATCTCGACCCGGAAAGCCCAGATGGGTTTGCCAGCTATGAGGAAAACAACAACGTCGTCTATGTCTTGGACACAGCGCGTATCAGCTATCCTGTTTCTGCAAATGAGCCTTTTGAAAAGCGCCCTGAGGACGTTTTGTCTTCAAAGAACCCTGTAAACCCGTCTACTGATAGTGCTGTAGGAGAACCAGCCCTAACTGGAGCAACTCAAAACAAATTTACTGAGAAAATGCCAAGGCCTATTGCCAATAGAACGGAGTCAGTTGTTTCAGAGTTGACACCTGGATATGGCTATGAACGCGTTGATGTGAGTTCGCCCCAGGAAAACACAGAAGAGAAAGCAGATATTCCTTCCAATGCGGATTTCAACTCTTCGGAGTCTGAAATGCACACTCCTAAAACCGAATATAGAGATTACCGCGATCTGCAGTCGGAGGAGACTAATACTCCCGCTTCAACCGTTCATCCTGATACTCTATCAACTCAAAATTTACCATTGCAAAACTTCAAAAGTAGAACAGATCCCAGCACCCCATCGATAGGCCCTCTTCCTACTGAGAATGTTGAAAATTTGCACCAGGTCTTAGAGCAACTCAAGGCCTCTAATTCTTGGTACGAAACAGAACTCACAGCCGCGCGAGATCGAGGGTTCATTCCTTCTACTCGGCCAGCCGTTAACGTTTTACAGCTCCGCAGGGTATCTCAACGTATCACAATGGACACCGAAGGGTCTCTCTCTGAGCGGGCCATTTTGGTTGAAGCTCTGTCTGACCTCAAGGAAGAGCTTGAAGAGGTACAGGAAAACGTCAAACACCAGGCGGAACAAGCTTCTGCTAAAATTGCGGAAGCTGAGGCGGACCGTGATGATGCATTTGAGCGAATGAAACTTTTGGAAGCTCAACTTCTTTCTGCTCAAAGTCATTCCGATTCAACACCATTCCACTCAGTGAACTCTGATTCAAGAAACTTGGAATCCAATGAATACGGGACACAATTACAAATTTCTCCTCACGAGCATAACCTTGCCGCCGAACTGGACAAGGTCCAGGCTGAAAACATCAATCTTGAGCAGCAACTACGATCCTTTTCAGACAAGAACGTTTTGGCACTTCATGAGGCATCGCAGTACAAACAGCGATATGAGGACTTGCAAGCCCAGCACCGTCTTTTGGAAGAAACAACTGACGACTATGTTAAATCTCTTGCTGCAACTGCACTTGCACTGACTGCTGCACAAACAACTTCCAGCAACTACATGCAACTTCTCTCTACCAGAGATTCCAAGACCGCTACCTTGAATGAGAAAGTAAATTCTCTTACCGCTAAGCTGGATACAGCTCGGCAAGATCTCGATGAGGCTAACGCCCAACTTGAAGAACATAAATTTATGCTTTCTAGAGCTGCTGAGCAAGACACATCTTCCTCGGCTGCTCTTACTTCTGGTATTGACCGCATAGTAACAATGTGGGCAGCCTATAAAGCCTTTAGCAAGAATAGAGACGTTGGTAATGAACAATCCGAGCAAGATGACGACCTGGAGGTGTCACATCTTAAAGAACAGCTTGCATCTGTCACTGATCTATACGAGTCTCATCAAAAAGCATCGACTGATGCTACACTGAAGCTATCAAACAACCTGCAGCAAATGGCGCTACTTAAACAGGATCTTTCAAAGGCGGAGAAGTCCCGTGTGGATGCTACAAGTGAGCTTGAACAAGCTCAAGTTGAATTGAAAATCCTTCGTGATCAGTTGGAGTCTCATCAACTTGAGCTGACAAACAACAAACGGTCTCTTGATAACTTTGCGGAAATTAATAAGAAAAAAACATCAGAGAATGAGATGGTTATTGAAGAACTCAGAAAACAGGTTGAGGCCTATGAGTCTAGGTTTACTTCTTTGGAAGCTGATTACAATAGCTCTATGCAGTATGTGGAAAACTCAGATAAGGCACTCACCAAGACCCGCGAAGAACTCAGCAAGTACAAAGAAAGTAATGCGAAACTTCAAACTGAGATTGATGGCATGCGATTGCGACTTCAGGACCAAGATGACAATGGGGATGCAGAAAGTATTAACAGTAGCAGCGGTGTTCGTAGTCGAAGCGATCATCGTGTAGGTACGCCGCCAGCTAAATACAATACTCGCCAGATTGACTTGCAGCTTCGAGATCTTAGAGCACAAATCATCATTTTGGAAGAAGAACGAGACGATTTAAGGGCAAGCTCACTTGAGGTCAAAAAGAAACTGATTACACATTCAGAGGACTTAAAGGACGCACAAGCTATGATAGAGCAGCTAGAACAAGAAAATGAAGAGCTTGTTTTGCGTGTTCGCCATGCTCAGGAAGATGGCAATAACGATGTTACCAAATTTGTTTCAAATGGTTCAGGTAACTCTAGCTCTCATAGATACCATTTGGAAGACATTAGCAGCGCTGTGGATCCGGAACATGCGGATAGGACATTAGATGACTTTACAACGGAGCTGGATCAAATTCGGGATCAACGGGAACGTATGAGTGGAGCTCTGAATGGTTGATCTCGGACATGCTTTATTTTTGTATTTGTTTCTTTATTTAAAAAATCGGAACCAGTTGTTAGGTTTCCGGTTTACATTATATTTTTGGGTTTAGGTGTTTTGATATTACATCGGCAAGTGTAGTGGTATATACAGTATATACTAGCAATGTTTTAGCCGGCTGAGATGCAAATTCATGCCATGGTTTGTCTTTCAAGCTGTTGTTTTAAGGAATATTTCATATCCAATCATGGGCACTTAAAGGAAGAGATGTTGGATCTGAACTAATCGATTGTAGCTCTGAACTAGGTCGTCTGTCAGCCACATTGTACTTTTAGATCTTGTTCCAGCTTTTACAAGCCTCTTAATTTACGGCAAGGAAATTTTTTGTTTCGTCGGGTCTAAACAAACGTGCCGTAGTCAATGATAATTGCCCGTCTTGTCTTAGCCAACGTATAAAAGGCGTGAAAGAGCACAATATTCGATGATTTGCAGCAAGGAACTTGAGTACAATAATGATCATGGGAATATGCCCGCTGCAGTTATTACATGGTGCATTTCGAGTCCTCCTCGAAAACTGATATTTTGTAATGTTTCCTTCAGGGCCGGGAAGTGACTAAACACTTAATTATGATCCAGCTGCTTCAAATCGTATAGCAGTTTTAGCCGTCACGCATCTTTCGCTCAAAAGTGGGCGCCAAATTTTCATACAAGGCGGCCGCATTAGGACTATGACCCTGCAAAAAAAGAATATTAATTTACTAGACACCGGCAAACCTACATGGTATTACGGTGGCATAGTCAAAATTAAGACCAATACAAAATGTAGGATTGTTGATGTTTGAAATAAGGAAGAACGAGAACATGTAGATTATACCCAATATTCTAGACTTGACGTATATCAATTGAGTTCTAACATGAGATTTTATTACAAGAAAAGCATTGCACAAGGCAAGAGAAACCAGACTGGAGAAACTACAGCATAAGAGAAAATAATTGGGAAAAAAAATAATTAATCTGAAAAGACTTGAGTTAGGAAATGGAGATGTTGTACATTTCAGTTGTTATTTACGTCTAGCGAATATTCAACAAATAATAGTATTAATGTTCAATTCTACGACCAACGCATTTTCTTTCTTCTCTTCCTTCTGTGATACACCACTTTTCGCTTTTGCTCTGCTTCTCGCAATGAACCGCGACCTTCCTATTTATCAAAAGTACAGTGTCGAGACAAACAACCAGCTTCTTAGCTTGTCAGCCAAAGAGATTGAGAGTGGGGAAATGTATCTGGTCACCATGAAGTTGAACACTGGCAGGATCTTTAATCCTGGTCAAACTGCATCTAGTTCCCGAACTGCAGATTCTACTCTTATCTCAACTGGAAGTGCCAAAAGTCAAAAAACAAAGGAATCAATAGCAAGTAGTGCGACCAAGGTGGATGACGATGAGGATGATGTTGACGACGACGATGATGATATCAGTGAAATCGAAGAACCCAAACACATATTGGCTGTTGCTGATGATCAATCTGGTCGAAAAAACATACCTTCCATGTGTAAGAAATTAATGAAGTCCAAAAATTCACCGCTAACATGAAGCTAGGGAGCACACGTCTAAAATCTCGCTGGGCACATAGGGAAAGTCATAGGTTTCTAACAAGTTTACTGGCAAAAATTACAGGAGGTAAAGAAGAAACCAAACCAAACTACGACTTGCAAGAAAACATCGAGGACGTGGATGAACTATACACATATAAGCTACAGCAAGCACTGGATAAATCGTATCCATACCACGACTCAGATTTACCAGGGATTATACCATCACCTCCAGGCACATTTTCACAATTCCAAGTTACCTATCCTCATGAAGAATGTTTCTCCAAAAATAAAATTCGAATTGACCCATTGTCCAATATGGTGTATTTTGATGATTCGCCGTCACGGAGGGCCTTCTCACTAATTCGCACAACTGACGCCCAGAATGGTGCAAAAATCAAAAGAAGCGGTATGTCAGTTAAGCATCCAAAGAAATACCAAACAACATCTTCATGTAAAGCGTCACTAGAAAGGCGGATCAGCTCTCCCTTGCAATCGGGAATTAGTAGTGGAAGCACTAATTGCTCTGGGGTATCTATGGGTGCAAAGTCAGTATTACGATCCAAGGTGAATGCCAATTCAGCACAAGAAAAAGAGAGATTAAAAGTACAGCAGGAAGAGAGGCAGCAGCGCTGGGCGGCTAAACAAATGGTTGGGCGCGATGACTTAAGCTCTGATGGCTCCGTACCACGGGAACGTCAGTATCCTCGAGGCACACGCAGCTCTGTCAAAGAATTATATTCAGTAATGCGCCAGGCACAAGTCGCCGAGTACTGCATGAATTACAATCAACAGTATATTGTATAAGTAAGCAAAAACAATAAAAAATCTATACTTGTCCAATCTTGTCGAACTGATCCCAGTCTTCTTCTTTAGGCTCTTCTTTAGACTCTTCTTTAGACTCTTCTTTAGACTCTTCTTTAGACTTTTCTGCAGCACCTTCCTTTGCAACCTCTTTCGCTGAGCCCTCAATAAAGTCAATTACGGCTTGCACAAGGGGTTTTGAGTTTGGCACAAAGTGACCCCCAGGGTGATGGAGGATCTTGCGTGTTTCAGGAGAGCAAGCATCGTATAGTTTCATTGATCGCTCTTCTGACACAACGGTATCGAGAGATCCAAGAATATGCAGAGAAGGGGTAGTGATTGGGGTATTATAATAATGCTGGAGATCATCATGCTGAGCTCTAAACCCAGAGTAAAACACGGCGAACTTGAAGGGGCCTTGCTTAAAAGTAGGCGATGTAAGAGACTGGATAACGTTGCAAAGGATACCAGCCAGACCGGCGCCCTGTGAAAATCCGATTATGCCGTCGTATGGACCGTCTGTCTCGATAGATTTTTTTATCGTTTCTAAAGACTTGTCGATAGTATAATGATCAGCAGATGAGACATTATATGGCCACCATGACCGAAAGTCAGAAGCACCTGAACTGGAATCACCAGAAAAAGTGGACGCAGATGTATCAAAAGGTAAATCGTCCCCGACAAGAACTGGTGCGTCCAAATAAACTGTTTCATACCCAAGCTTTCCTAGAGCTTTACGTAGGGCTGAAGATTTACGAGCAAATACTGAACCATTCTTTCTACTTTGTAAGTTTACAGGATAACAACACTAGCCAAATAAGACTTACCTGAACGAATCCATGAAGACATAAAATTTTACCACCCATTTTTTTTAAAAATTTTTCTCTAAATTCAAGGTATTCTGATCCGAGTGGTTGAAAAGAAAACAAGGGCCCGGAATAAATTGATCCTTCTATTTTGTTGGGCGAGGGCTAGGAAATGAGCTTTGATCTGAAATCACAGAGATTTAATTGGGACTAACGGTAATGAAAAATTTCCAATCCCTTGAATTCAACTTGCACCTCACCTGCCAATGATTTAAAATAGATTAAAATGATTAAAATAGCAGCAACAGAATTAAGGCTGTACAAGAGCTTTGCGAGCTGCTGCAAAAGCAGTAGCAGTATTCGGTGGCAGCATAGTGGTAGTACTACTTCTTCTCAGCGTGGCGACCAAATTGGCAAACCAACAAAACTGAGCTACGCACACCGCTCGGTCCCAGATACATTTGGACAAGTGGTAGAAGATGCTGAGTTTTCTCTTAAAAACGGGGGAGGTAGTAGTAATGTACGGGTTGTTGCTTTGGAAGATATTCGACGGCAACAAGAAACAGAGTCTAAAGATTATATTGGGCACCAGCAACAATACCAGCCAGGTTTGAGCCGAGCTCAACATGCACGTTTGGATCCTGAAACAGCTGCTGGAAAGTCTATTGGCGGTAAGATGCTGGTGATGCAAGAGGCAGTAGCGGCCAAGATCAACGACGGCCTTCATCACTTTGATCCACAAAAGGTTCGTGCTAATACCTCGAATTACTATGTTTCGTTACAGAATGGCGGTGCTCATAAACCTAGTGTTATGCCCATTGATGTGGATACACACGTAGCGGGTGTATTTTTGCAAAACTACGCGAGTGCGTACAATGTGCTAAGCGAGACTCGCAAACGATTGGACTCCAAACGAAGCAGTACAGGCGGCTGGCGACCTAATAGAGTGCTTGATGTTGGGTTTGGGCCCGCAACTGGTATTGTGGCTTTTAACGAGGTGTTTGCATCAGAACTATCTGAGGGCTGGCGGCCAGAATCAAAGGTTTCAGTTGTAATTGGGCACCCATACATGCTCAAGCGAGCCCGTACGATTCTTTCATCACAACCTGCTGAAGACTTTTACGAGGCGGAGAATCGGATTAATACCAAGATTCAAGGATACATGCCGCAAGCCGATAAGACGAGTAAGAAGTTTGATTTGATAATAGCTACACACCAACTTTTTCGGGGGACTCATAATTTCCCGGCTTCTGTAGATTCACATGTTAATCATTTATTGGGACTACTGGCTCCTGGAGGAGTCTTAGTCACTATTGAGCGTGGAGATCCCAATGGATTTGAGACTATTGCTCGAGCCAGGCAAATAATGTTTCGGCCGGAAGACTATGAGCACAGTGAATTCAAGACACCAAGAATTTGGAAGGGTGGCCGGAATATACAAGATGATGTACAGACTGCGTCAGTCACGAAACCAGTTGAACCTACACAAGAAGACCCTGATTTCAAGCTACCTCCTGAGCTGCTTGCAGAATTTTCAGTTGAAGAGGAAGTTACTACTACGCCATCTTCAAGTGTAAACAATTTCCAGTTGGAGATTGTGGCACCATGTACGCATCATGGTAAATGCCCATTGCAAATAGGCCAGGAAGCGCGGGAGCGCGACACGGCAGGAATATTCAATTGGTGCAAATTTGCCCAGCTTGTACAGCGCCCGCGGTTTTCAGTTGAACTGAAAAAGGGTGTTTTCCTTGCAACACGATGGAGTGAAGAGAACTCTGGTCGAGGCAGTAGTGGTAAGGGCTTAGAAGGAAGTGGACGACCAAACGGACGAGGTCACGAAACAAGCACATTCAGTTATTTGGTTGTTTCTCGGCCTGAAGTAGTTTCAGAGACAGCATTGGACAACAAGGCCCTGCCATCGTCTCGTATTTTGAAACAGCCCATGAAAAGAGACGGACATGTTATTATGGAAGTGTGCGCTCCCTCTGGACACATTGAACAATGGACGGTTCCTAAATCTTACGGTCGGCAGGCATACCATGATGCACGAAAGTCGAGTGGAGGTGATTTGTGGACCTTGGGAAGCAAAACACAGATCGTACGGCCCACAAATTCTGCCAAGCTTGAGGAACTTCTCTCAAAGAAGAAGAACAAGAAAAGCCAAAAGGTCAAGGCGGCATCCGCAATCGGGAACAAAGAGCAAACTGTCAACGAAGGAGGAAATGAGAACAAAGAGGACACTGAACTTAAAGTTATACAACTTGAATCAGATGCCTGGAATACTTCTTCATCTGACCCTGACTCGACAACCGCGCGACGAAGACGCCGCACATTAACTTCTCCAACGGTACGTGGGCATGACCCTGTGGAAGATGTCGAAGATTTCATGTCTCCGACGTCTTTGGAGGACTACTTTGCAGAGATTGCAGAGATTGAGAAAAACTCGTCACGGTACCGGAAGTTGGAGAGGGATTTGAAACGAGGAGCTGCTGCTTACGACAAGAAACGCAAGAACCGTGCTGGCGGTGGCAGTGATGGTTCATCTCGTACGGGCGGAGGTAAAAAGAGCAGTGTCTTTTATTAAAAATGGAAAGAGAGGAGAGGCTAGCAACATGAAAAGAACAAGGTTGATGAACCGAAGATCTAGAATTGGGAGGGTCAACTTTGTCAATTTAAGTTTCTTTTGTCTAAATTTTACAAGACTTTTTTGATGCCATTTTTTGCTAATCAAATGGCGATTCCAGGCTTGGTGTTTATTTGCATCAAACCCTCTTCTCTTGCGCATTACGCATGCGCACCTTATTTTTGTGTACATATGGCGTATTCATAACATTGAGAATTTAATCTTTTTTTTTTTCTGATTTTTCTTTTGGCTCTACTTGCAAAATTTATGCTTGGTACTTTTAAATCAAGTTTAGAGATGGGGTACACATTTTTTTCATGATTTTAGGAAAGCTTTTAAATTGTCGGAAATATGTCTATTCTTTTTTTCGGCTACTGTTTACATTATTTGGTACTTGGGCATGGGGCAAATGTTTGAATAGTTTCCTCAAGATGCAGTCTAAAGTCTGACTTTAAATTAGGTACATGTGAAAAGAAAGAAGGAAAGATTTTTTTTTTTTAAAAAATTAGTGGATGCAAATTTATTGACGTGAAGAGGAGGGACAAAAATGTGAATTGGTATGAGTAATGACGATATGAAAATGGATGAGAATTTTACCGAGTAGTTTAAATGGCACTAGTAATGAGATGGAGTATAAACTTTGACTGCTAAGACTGCTTTACAGGCTAGAGTAGGTTTATTGAACAGTTGACTCTTTTTCGCTTTGGTAAATTGTTCTAAACAATCCAAACGCTCCAACACATAATTTGACGACACCCAGATGCCATGTTTTCATTACGTATTTGCTATATTTTAAATTTGAGAAAGTATTATTGCGTGCTTTTGTCAAGTTTTCCATTGAATATATATATATTTTCTTTATAGTTCTTGGTTTCTCCTACCTTTCATTCCATTTTCTTGAAGTTTTCTAGTAGAGAACAAACGTGTGTGCATTACAAAAAGCGTTTTAATCAACTTTAATTTACTTAATATTTTTTTTTTTTTTTCTTGCCAAGGCTTGGATTTATTTTTGGACAAAGTCCGGAGGTTGCTTTTTTTGTTTCTTCCGTCTTGGAACTTGTTGAAAGAGTATGCAAAGTAAGGGAATTAGCATCTTTACCATTATTTATGGGAATTTTCACAGAACAGTTGGAAATAAAGATGACCGTTTTTTAAATTTTGTATAGCATAGTCTTCAAGTCACAAAAGCGACTCACAATCTAATACAGTTTGTAGAATAAAATAATTAAATTCATAATAACGTTTCTGACAATAAATAATAGGCATGTAAAATAAATGGGTAAAATAAAAAATGATATACCAAGTAATAGGAAAACATGAACAAAACTGATAAAACTCCAGGTTACCGAATATTCTCTCTGAGAACAAAGAATACGGGCGGCGGAGTTTGAGGTGCCTCAAAGTAATGGCCCGCCATTGAGGTGTTCAGTAAACACAAGTCTAGGTTTGGATTGTTGGGGTAAATAATGGGTTGCGTGAATGGGTATGCCTGGTATTCACACTTCAGTGGTTGAAAAAGAGATTCGGAAAAGTATGACTGTTGGACGACGGGTTCTCCCATATCTGGAAGAGTGGCGACTTCAGAGTACAAAATGGGTATTTGATATTGCTCATCACAATCTTGGACAGGAATACTGGTACTTTCGTGCTGCGACATTTCACCGAGGAAACTCAATATGGAGGTGTAATTAGGGTTTGTGCCTACTAGGTAAGGATTGGCGTTGTCCAGATTGAGAGTTTGAGGAAGAAAGGTATTGAGATTGTCTGTAATGCAGTCAGGCTGCGGATCAAAGAACGGAGGGAGACTTGGAGGTTGGACTGTGGTGAGAGGAGGAGTAAGAGGGGAAACGGGGTATGAAAGGGCTGGCATGTATGCTTGAGGAGGAGTGACTGGGTGAGCTTTAGTCAACATGAAGGGCTCATTGGGAGTAGGCGGGCCATGAAAGATGTTTGTCATGTCATGTACGTGGGCCGGTACTGGGGCGTATTTGAGATCGGGGAACTTGAGGGCCAGACACTGTAGCATGTCTTTGTAACTCCTGGTGTCAGACTTGGACTTTAGGTATTTGGCAACGACGCTGGTCAAGTAGTATTTTGCGTAAAGCTGCTCCAAGAACTGGCAGAGGTACTTGCGCTGGAACTTTGGGTTTTTCTCAAGAAGAAGTTCTGAAGTTCTTTCACGAAACCACTGCAAGGAAAGGCGGGATTGGCCCATACTGAGGGTGTAATAAATTTCCTCTAAAAGGGTAATTTCTACTGAGCTGTAAATGGACTGGCGTCCCCTGTAACGTTGGCTTGCAAGTCTACAAAGGTCCTTCATTTTAAGGCCGGTTTTAAAAGAAAACTGAATTTCTTCCGAGTTGGAGTTTGCAAAATCTACTTCTAAAGCAGGAGGAGAGGCAGAACCAGCAGCAATGGCATTAGCAGTGGTGGCTGCGGTTGGAGGTCTTCCACGGCCGCCTTTCTTGCGGGTGATGATGCCCTTTTTGGAGAGCATTGTAGAGAGAGTGGACTGGGGGAAGTTTGGTCTGAACTTTTGCCTAGCCCATGCTAGAATCATGCTATTTGAATCATTTGGATGCGCTCTGGCGTAGTTGCATATTTCTTCCTTTTGCGCTTCCGAAATAGCGATTCGAGTGGTTGTTTGACGTTGGCGATGTTTTCCACTTGTCATGAAGAATGAATCTTTTGTCACTTCTGCCAGCTCTTGAACAAAAGAGAACTGGAGCCGTTGAGAAGAGTTGGTTGATATTGCAGGGTTTGCATGATAAGAAGAAGGAGAAAAAAAAAAAAAAAAAAGGAAGAAAATTCATTATAATCGAGGGGAATCTTGACTTTTATACTATTTTCCCTTCTGTTATCTTTGGCATCACGGTACTTGAGGGCAGTACCGAAAGTGTGAGCTTTCGGTCTACGGTGACAGTACTGTTCAGCAAGGTGGCAGTAGACATGAGATTTATTGAAAGAGAAGGAAAAGAAAAGAGATAAAAGAAAAGAGATGAATGATTTTAAAGAAAAAGAAATGTAAAAGAAATGTAAAAAAAAATAGAATAAAAAAAGAAATAACAATCTGACAAAGCATTGAGGCCTAGACCATTGGCATGAATCTGCTCTGAGTTTTTCAAAGAGGCCATAAACCCATTTTTCCATTTTT
>JAKVQY010000415.1:0-14255 GCA_030463045.1 Geotrichum macrosporum
TCAACCACATTTCTTTGTTAAGAGCTAATCTATCGAACTGAGCCAATCTAGAACTCCAGAAAAATAGTTCATAATAGGAACACCAACTTGAAAGGATGGCAATAATTGAAAGAGCTCTCCACAGAGCAGCAGCAAAGTCAGCAGAGTTGTGAGAGAGAATTTGTAAGCGGGCGTCCAACGGCTGCCACATTTAAAAAGTTTGCAGAGAAGTAGTAGGTAGGGGGGCTGCCCACTGTTTCAACTCTCCGCAATGCCTTTTGCATAAGAAGAAGTCTTACGCTGTGTTGAGAGACTTGATGAATAGAGATAAGTAGGAAGCACACTTGTTGAAATCTTTTTATTAACGGGTCATGCACGGGAGTCTCTGGTTAAACCTCTTGCATATCGCAAATTGTCCCTAGAACTGCAGCAAATGAATTTGAGAACTCGAGCAAAGTCAATTGCATCTTACCTACATTTTGAAAGCTAATGGAACCTGAGTGTCGATTGATTGAGCCTCAAGAAGGTTGATGCTTCTCGTAGTGTACATCCATGTAGTGGCTTAGAGGAGACCATAGACA
Source organism: Geotrichum macrosporum (assembly GCA_030463045.1). NCBI lineage: Eukaryota > Fungi > Ascomycota > Dipodascomycetes > Dipodascales > Dipodascaceae > Geotrichum > Geotrichum macrosporum. The sequence goes on from JAKVQY010000415.1 coordinate 561, forward strand.
TTATTTTGGGTTAGTCACAAATGCCGGCCTGGCTCTTCAGGGGAGTACAACAGCATTGTCCTTGCTGGTATAAGTGTGCGTTGCCAGTCATTCATTGCTACAGCTGCATTCACTTTTGAATACCTTGATCATGTATCACAGTGAAGTGCCGGCTCACATTATACAACTTCTCAGATAGACAACCAGCATCAATACTAGAAAAAACAGTCCCGTCACATAATCTAAAGTTTCAGCACTTTAAAACCTCAATAAAGTCTCGTAACTTCTCAATAGTCTTTCGTCTAGGCATTATTTACTCAATACGATCTCTTATAACGCTTTATTTGCGGACCAAAATTCTCCACTTTCACAGTTGAATTAAATAGTTTAGGTTAGCATGATTTTTTTTATCTGTACGGATATGATTCTAACCGCCACAAACAATTGACAGACTTTTTTGTTTATATATTTTCTCTTTATTGGTTTTTTTTCTTCTTTTTTCTTGCCAAAATAACAAGGAATATTTTTTACCTCTCTGACTCCTTTCACGCCATCATCTTTTTTTTTCCCTCCCTCTTTCTCTCTTTAATTCAAGACAGGGACAGGTGTCTACATCTACTCTCCATCTTATTATTATTGTTCCTAATTTTTTTTCTTTGAGTCTTCTCAAACTTCTTCTACTTCAAGGAAGGAACAAAATATATATACAATATTACTCCTGAAATGATTGGTAGCTGGTTTTCTGAAAACCGATCAGTAGTTGTCGGAAAGGCTGAGCCTGGAGAAACTGCTCCTCGCCGCAATGTTGGCGCAAAGTCAAAACCTAGTGATTTCCCTGACGACCTCCCTGAAATGAACACCATATGGGCAATTTTACTTTGGTCGTCACAGCAGTATCCCAAGTTAGATGCCATGGCCTCCAGAGACCTGATTGCGATTCACGAAAAGGAAAAACTTGTCACAAAAAAAATTGATGGCAAACTGCAACAAGTGCCTAAGACGTGGCAATATCATGAGTTATCTCCCTACAAAACGATTTCATATACTGAACTTCTTACAACGGTCAAAAATTATGCTGCCGGAATCCTAGCGCTAGGTATCAAACCGCAAGGCAAGGAGATATTTCACATTTACGCTCAGACATCGGCCGCCTGGCTCCAGACTGCTCTTGCTTGCAACGCCAATGCCATAACAATTGCCACTGCATATGATAATCTGGGAGAGGATGGAATCAACCATTCCTTGACTGAAACTGGATCTGTCGGTATTTTCGTTGATAATGCAATTTTACACACTTTGATCAAGTCTTTAACAGAAAACAGCACAATTCGTGTTATTATTTACCGAGAAGAAATAAAGGATCCTTCCAAGAATGAGGATATTCAAGCCTTACTAAAGGCTCGTCCAGACCTCCAAATCCTCTCTTATAACGAAGTTATTGCGCTTGGCGAGAAAAACTTTGTTGAACCCCTTACCCCAAAACCGGAAGATGTGGCTCTTATCATGTACACTTCAGGCTCTACTGGATCTCCCAAGGGTGTTGTTTTGACGAATGCTAATGTTGTTGCTGGTGTTGCCGGAACTGGCCACAATATTAGCCATAAGGTCGTACGGCCTGGTGATCGTCTTTTGGCCTATTTGCCTCTGGCTCATATTCTCGAGTTTACTTTTGAACTCTTGACATTGTTCTGGGGAGGAGTTCTTGGGTATGGATCTATTAAAACTATCTCTGATGCGTCTGTCATTAACTGCGCAGGTGATATTCGTGAGTTTAGGCCAAATATCATGGTCGGTGTTCCTGCTGTTTGGGAATCTGTTCGCAAAGGTATTCTGGGAAAGATTAATGCCCTTCCGTATGTTACTCGAGTAGTATTTTGGGGCGCATACTACGCGAAATTGAAAATGGCTAATATGGGAGTTCCACTACCTTTGGTAGACAGCTTAATTTTCAAGAAAATCAAGGAAGCCACTGGAGGAAACCTAAAATTTGTAATGAATGGTGGTGCTGCTGTGTCTACAGACACCCAAGTATTCGTTACTAATTTGCTTTGCCCTATGCTAATTGGATACGGTCTGACCGAAACAAATGCTAATACTGGTTTGATGACCCCAAGTTCTTTTGCAATAGGAACACAAGGTGAATTAACACACGCTGTTACCGTTAAACTTGTTGATGTCCCAGATGCCGGATATTTTGCCAAAAATAACCAGGGAGAGGTCCTTGTAAAAGGCCCGTCGGTATCAACTGAATATTACAAGAATCCTAAAGAAACAGCTGAAGCTTTTACTGAGGATGGCTATTTTCGCACCGGTGACATCGGTGAATTCACTTCTCAAGGTCATATCAAGCTCATTGATCGCAAGAAAAACTTAATCAAGACCCTAAATGGCGAATATATTGCCCTTGAGAAACTGGAGTCAATTTACAGGTCGAATTCCTATATCCTAAATATTTGTGTGTATGCGGATGAAAATCGTGATAAGCCTGTTGCAGTTATTGTTCCTAATCCGGCACCAGTGGAAGGGCTGGCTAAGGAATTAAATGTTGAGCTACATGAAGATATCGCTCATGATCCGATTGTCAAGGATGCTATTCAGAAGAGTATTATTGAGACGGGAAGAAAGAATGGTCTTCGAGGCTTTGAAATGCTTCAGGGTGTAGTTATTTCCAATGTTGAATGGACTCCTCAGAATGGCTTTCTCACTAGCGCCCAGAAACTCCAACGCAGAAAAATTCTGGCTGATAATAAGGCTGCAATTGCGAAGCTGTATGACGAGTAAAGGAGACATGCTAGAGAGTAACTAGACATCCTTTCAATTTTTATTATTATTGTTTAAGTAGTCTGTGAAAATGTTCACGTGATTTATTAAATTTAAGTCAAAATTTTTCGGATAAAAACAATCTTTTCTTGAAAAACTTCGAAGATTGGACTTTTTATTGTAAAAAATAAAAAAAATTTACTATTCTTTACTAGCGGGACGGTCTCCTCGCCGGGTATATTTTAGGTCTTTCAATTTTCCTTTCATTATGGGGAAAAAATTTCAAGTATATACAAAATGCTTCAAATCAGCACTCTTCCCGAATCTAACTATCTTAGCGTGGGCGATCCCGTGGAAATAACACCAATTACTACCTGGCAATAAAGGAAAACGAGAAGTGGGAACATTACTACAAGGAACTAGGCCTCATTAAGCCTGGGGAGTGGGAAACTTTTAAAACTGCTTGCCAGACCGATCTTCCGCTTACTTTCAGAGTAACTAGATCGGCTAGTATTGCTGAAGAAATCAAGCATGCCATTGATACAAAGTACATACCCCTTACCACGGGAATATCGATTGAAGGTGAGGTGGTTGAGGCTCCAAAGCCATTGGAATTTTATCCAGACCAAATGGCGTACCAGTTCAACGTCTCAAAAACGGTGATTCGGAAAAATAAACAATTTGCTAAACTTCAACGGTTCTTGGTTGTAGAAACAGATGCAGGACACGTTTCTCGTCAAGAGGCTGTGTCCATGGTTCCTCCTCTTTTCATGAACATTAAGCCTCACCATGCCATTCTTGACATGTGTGCTGCTCCTGGCTCTAAAACAGCTCAATTAATTGAAGCACTTCATCAAGATGAAGCCAAGACAGGAATTTCACCTACCGGTCTGGTCATTGCAAATGACAGTGATTACAAGAGATCTCATCTTTTGGTTCACCAAGTTAAGCGATTAACGTCTCCAAATTTGCTCGTCACCAATCATGACGCTCAAATGTACCCCCGGATCAAAACTTCTGCTACTGAATATCTCAAGTTTGATAGAATATTGTGTGATGTTCCTTGTTCCGGAGATGGCACCATGCGGAAGAATGTCAATGTATGGAAAGAATGGAAAGTTGCCAATGGAATTGGATTGCATACACTTCAGCTCAACATTCTTCTTCGAGGAATTCAGCTGCTCAAACCTGGTGGGCGCCTGGTATACTCTACGTGCTCGTTAAATCCCACTGAAAACGAAGCAGTCGTCGCTGAAGTACTTCGCCGAAATGGGAAAAAGTTGAATCTAGTCGACGTTTCTTTCCAACTACCAAATTTAAAGCGAAGCCCCGGTATCAAGACCTGGAAAGTCGCCAATAAAGCAGGGGCATGGGTAGACAATGATGATTCTAGTCTTATTTCTTCCATATTTCCACCCTCTTCGAGCGATCGAGATTTTATGTTAGAGAGGTGTGTTAGAGTGTATCCCCACCAACAAAATACCGGCGGTTTTTTCATAGCCGTGATAGAGAAGGAGCAGCAAATGGAAGAACAATTTGTAAGAATGGTACCGGAAGGATATCCGTCTCAGAAAGATTCTTTGATAAAGACTAAAGCAGAATCCGGAATTGATTCTCATGAAGCTCCAAATACGGCAGTTTCAGCACCTAAAGAAAAGAAACAGAAATTACCTAGAGATGCAAACGAAGAACCTTTCGTATTTCTTAGTTCTGATCATCCTGTTCTTGAGTCTTGCTGGGAGTTCTTTGGTATAAATAAGAAGTTCCCTAAAGATGTGCTTTTGGTGCGCAACGGCGCAGGTGATCCTACTAGAACCATTTATTATGTTGACCCCTCGTTGAAACCAATTCTACAACTGAACGACGCAAGAATGAAATTTATTCACGCTGGTATAAAAATGTTTTCTCATCAACGAAATACTGCAGCATGCGAATGGAGAATTCAAATTGAGGGAATTTCCCTAGCAACACCTTATTTAGATCGAAACAAGAGAATCACAAGAGGATCTCTAGAGTTGTTGAGAGTCTTGGCTACAGAGTCTTTTCCCAAGTTTGCTTTTTTTCAAGAAAAGTTTCCTGAATTCTTCCAGCAAATTGAGAATTTGGGAGAAGGCTGCATTGTTGTGGAAGTGCCAAAGGCAAGTGATGCAGACTCATCCTATGTTTTTCCTGTCTGGAAAGGTAGAGGTTCTTGCAACTTGATGCTTCCCAAAGAGGACCTTCATGAAATGAGACATCGCTTATTCGAAATCGATGTCGTGAAAGAACGGGGGGACTTAGCGGTTGAAGATACATCTCCTTAGCGCTTAAAACACCTGAATAAGAAAGCGATTTAATATACATGGATATATATATGGGCGTGTGTGAGTGTCTGTGTAATTTCATATCTTTTCATAAAGTTGATTATCAGATAGAGAATTAGTAATAATATAGGGCGACCTTATAGTGGCATAAGACTAGCCGAGATCTTTTTACTTTTTCAATGTGCTGCTTTTCTCCCAGAGGCATAGTAACCTTTCCTTTCCATCTGGGCCCTACAGTCTTTTTTCTGTGACTACAATTTCATATTTTCATACCCTTTTTTAGCAATTGAAAAATATAATAAAATGGACTCCAGCACTTCGAGAAACTCTCTGGAAGAAGACAACCGCAGTTCTTCTTCTGCACTCGAACTACCAGAAACAGTTAACGCAGCACCAAATATGGGTACAACCACTTCCACAAATCCTGTCGATACGAATTATATTAAAACTTCAACGCACCTTGCAAAAAGCATATATGGTACAAGTAAAAATGACATAAAGCCTCCTCGCCGCAATTCGGACTCATCTGTAGAAACGGCTGACTTACTTGATCATAGGCAAGCGCAATACTCCAAGCGTCGTATAAGTAGGTCATATGTCAATCAAAGCCTTCCTGCATCTGAATCTTTACCCGCTTACCGCAGAAGATATTTAATGACTGGTTCTAGTAAACCACTCACTGACGCACCCACTCCAAGCCATAATTATCCTGTTGCGAAGAAGTCCAGTCGTAGCAAATCTTTCAATTACCCCAATTTTATCAATCGAATGGTCAACAGAAGAGGATCTACCTCAAATACTACCCCTCTTCAAAACAACAAAAAGGTTATGCCAGATTATGAGACCATTCGCTCTGTGGACAATTATCGAGAGGCTCTGGCAATTGACATTGATACTCTGGGTAATAGCCCTCAATTTCTTTCGGGGGACTCAGCTCGAAGAGAACTCAGGTATGAATTAGATGGCTTAGAAGAAATGCCAAGTGAAATCATTGAAGGCGGTAGACCCAGAGCATCTCAGATTCTAGATGACAACAGCGAGGTATTTGGCTCAGAACCGATATCAAGACGGAATTCTTCCTCGTCATCCCTTGGAGATGTCTGCTTACCCATCGATAGTTTAGGCCCAATGTCGGCTTCAGGACGAGATTGTATATTTGATTTGTCATACCTTGAAGAGTTTGCTGCCAGCGAGAAAAAAGAGTTGCTGAGTATGCAAGATACCACTCCAGCGGAGTCTATTTTTGATGTAAGGGCAGGATATGGTACTACTACGTCGGTTTCTGGAGTGAATGCTCTTGTAAGCCACACAGTTAATGAAATTGAATTAGAGAGTGGAAGGCTAAGACCGCATAGAGTTGTTCCCTGGGAGAGCTCCTCTGCTGCAAACAAACGTCTAAGTCAAGCTAAGCTTACAAGATCTAGCATTCAAAGGCTACCGAATGAAGCAGATAATGGCATAACGGGGCTTTATAAAGGCGGTCAAAAAACCCGATCCTATCGGAAAGCTAATCCGTTTATAAACACTACTCCTACGTCACAATCAAAGCAGGGTACTATTGACGATAGCTCTATGAGATTCACTTATTTCAGGGAGGACTTAGACTCAACGGTTCATTCGCAATCCATCTCAGGTTTATTGCTTGCTGGACAGACCTTTGATGACTTATTCAACGCATCCACTTACAGCAGAACAACAGGCCATGAAGATTTGGGCTCCCAGTTTGACAGCGGTGTTAGAGATCCTGTTTCTGACCCACAGGCTATGCAGCCTGAATTTTCAAATGCTTCGCGAACTCATACGCCTCCTTTAGATTCCATACCAAAAAGCTTTTCCTCACTAGCTGTTGCTCGTCATACTGAGCTTGACAATCATGCTGCTCATAAAATTCCTTCTTCCAATAAGAGACAATCCACACCTCTTTCTCAAGGCAATCAGTCCACTTCAGCGTCACTGAGCCGAGAATCTACTGCATCGGTTGAAGCAGAGGGATCCCAAACGGCTTCACAATCTCATAAAACTTCGGATTCCTCAGCAACAATTGAGCCTAGTCCGTTTTGGCTGGATGTTTTGAATCCTACTGAGGAAGAAATGAAAGTTTTGAGCAAAGCGTTTACCATTCATCCACTGACCGCTGAAGATATTTTTTTAGGTGAGACTCGCGAAAAAGTAGAGTTATTCCGGAATTATTATTTAGTATCATTTTGCTCTTTCGATATACGTGATGAAAAAAATAAACGGAGATCTCAAACTGCCCGTGCTGAGGCCTCTGGGATTTTAAGTCGCAAGGAGTTCCGAAAAATATCAGGAAATGGCATTACTTCAAAGGCAGAGACTCACCGACATAGCAAAAAGTGCTACAGCAATGAACTTACTCCATTGAACATGTATATTGTCGTTTTTCGAGAAGGGGTGATAACAGTACGTTTGATGGATCCTATTTTACAAACAATCAACTGACAATTTTTAGTTTCATTTTCTTCCTACTCCCCATTTAGTTAATGTCCGACGGCGCGCTCGGCTACTACGAAATTATATCACAGTCTCAGCAGATTGGTTATCGTATGCATTGATTGATGACATCACGGATGGATTTGCTCCCATGATAGAAGCAATAGATGACGAAGTGACATATGTTGAAGATGCAATTCTAAGAATGCATTCCGGGCTATCGGATTCTGAAGAAAGCTCAGGTGACGAGTCTGAAAATGAGAGCGAAAAGAGGTCTACAAGGGGATCAATAAATTCTCGGAGGTCTATATTCAGAACTCGCACCATAAGTACCTCATCCTCTCTCAGCACTCGAGATGAGAAATGGAAAGAAAAAGGGGATATGCTTCGACGCATCGGAGAATGTCGCAAGCGAATCATGAGCATTCTTCGACTTTTGGGCGCCAAAGCGGATGTAATTAAGGGATTTGCTAAGCGTTGTAACGAGCACTGGGAGGTTGCACCCCGGTCAGAAATTGGGTTGTATCTAGGAGATATTCAAGATCATATTATTACGATGGTCCAATCACTTAACCATTACGAAAAGCTTTTGGCGCGCTCTCATTCCAACTATTTAGCACAAATCAACATCGACATGACTAGAGTCAATAATGATATGAACGATGTATTATCTCGCATTACAATTCTTGGTACAATCGTACTTCCTATGAATATCGTCACAGGATTATGGGGTATGAATGTTATAGTGCCAGGACAGGATGTCCAATCCCTCACTTGGTTCTGGTCCATTACATTGTCACTTTTTATTTTTGCTTTCACGTGTTTTGTTATAGCCCGGAGGGTGTATGGTATAGCTTAATGTAGGCACAAGTTCCAGTATTTTTTCATGACTTGCCGTTTTCGCAGCTATTAATTCATGTGTGGAGCAACCAACGTTCTTTAAGAACTGTACTTGCTCTAGCCTGTTAAATTTCAGAGGTTATGTTTGGAAGGGAGATAAATTTGAAATCAATGACGGGAGGCTTTTCATGAATTGGCCATTTGTGTTCTCGAATGAATGTAGTCAAAATGTTATCTAAGTGAACAAAGGAAATTATCTCACCAATAAAGCGATAAGGTCCTCCCCAAATGACAACCAGGAGAAGAAACATCTTTTGAGACATCGCAAAACCTGTACTCAACCTGCTCGTTCTTCTACTTGGAAAAAGAAACATTGTAAAAAACCTTTCAGTGAAGAAACTTGTGGTAATTGCATTGTTAATTACTATTGTGATTTCTATAAAACATAATAAAATGGGCTTCCAGAATTGCAGTTTAGAAAAGTTAGTTGAGAACGAAAGCTGATAATTCAAGGATGGCAGAGTCAATAGAACAAACTAATCTCATGCTATGAAAAACCCTAGTAAAATAAATGAAAACCAAAAAAGGGCCTAATAAAAATATTTTAAAACTGCACTATTCAGGTCAGACTAGCTTTTATATGCTCAAAGAGTTGTTTTTGTGAACGTTGTCGGTTTATTTCAGCATTTTGAAGAATCATACGGAGTACAATAATGTGACTCTTCTGCCACTCTTTTCGATTTTTGTCCGCTGGTCTGATTCAGAGTACAGATGTTAGTTTTTGTTTTTTTAGATCAAGACAATTATATGTTCAAGTTGATTTAATGATAGTGACAATTTGGATAATCTTGAAAATGTCATAATGGAGTGAGGTCAATGCTACTGAAAAAAACGTTAATTAAAGGTGGACCTTGCATTAAGTCAGAAGGAGTGAAGAATCTCTATATCCTGGCAGGTATTATTGCAAAAACAGGTTATATTTCGAGAGTGTAGTATACCGACATTGCAAAATGAAAAAGGGTCAAAAAGTCTACAATTAAAATGCTCGATAAAGGGATTTGGGGTCTACTCAGTAGGTTATTTTTATTTCACGCTCTAAAAAATCACTGCTGGTACCCATGCCACTTTGAGGCTAACAAAAATCTAGATGGAAACTTAATCAATCTCAACTGTATGCAAAAACTTTTTTAAGAACACTAAATGCCTCCTGTCTATCTTTGTTATTGGCAGTAGCAGTGACGGCCGTAATGAAGAAACACATGTATGTTCTAGAAAGACGTGTAATTTGACTTTGGCAGCATTTTAAGCGAATCAATGGATTCAAATGCCTAGCCATCAAGCAGGGATGATTTTTTTACGCAATACAAATTATTGTGTATTCAAGCAGCGTGTGAGTTCCAAAAATTGTTATCTCAATACTGAAATAGAATAAGAAGTCAATTGAGCCCATGAGTTATCATCTTTCCGTGTTGAGATTTTTATCTATTTTTCAGTATGAAAACGATTATAAGTTACAACAACATCTTGTTCAAAATTCTGTAGTCTCATAAATTTCAGCTCGTCTTAACGTTGGCCAATGAACTAAAGTTTGGAAATTTTTGGGTCAACGTTAGTTATTCCCGTTTAGGGTTTTGTGACACAGGGTTGGGGGTAAAAGGCGAAAAATTTTAGTTCTACTAGATCCAGGATGGGTATGCAAATCTCTACAATTCATTTTTAACCATTATGACAACAACTTTGGCCTCAATTCTCCCTTTGAAATCCGGCATAAAATCTTAAAAATTTATTAATTTTGAGCTTTGTTGCATATATTTTATTGGGGAGAATGACCAAGCTTGATCCTTCCACTCCGCATACTGGTGCAGACTCTACACAAGCTCTTCCAAGTTCTCTTTCAAATGTACCTCACCCAGCTCCAACTACAAAACCAGCAGCAAGATATGCAGGAAAACGCTTAGAAAGCTACTTGGCTTCTTCTGACCCTGGAAAGGTGCTTGAATCGTCTTCTCCTTTTTCCAGTAGCGATAACGAGGGTGATGTGGTCGATTACTCTAGTGAAAGTGATAGCCATGAAATTTCTTCTGAGGAACACCATGAAGTCAAATATGAGCTTGGGTCAAATGTCAATTCTACAACGAGAGGAATCCCGAGCAAATCTGGCAAAAATATAGGGAAGCTGCAAAAACGAAAGAGCATGGCTTTGAAATCAACTCAGAATGGACCAAAATCTGGTAATAGTTTACATACACATAACGATAATTTTCAAGATTCAGATTTAAGTGACTTCAACAGCGATTCGGAACACATATCAGATTTGAACCAACGTCTTATCAATATAACTAATGATGAAGGTGACGATAGCGACGACGACGAAGGCGAAGATGATGATTCAGACTCTTCAAATGATAGTGATATAGGATATGTTTCTCGACTTCCCTATGCTATCAAAAGTAGAACAACAAAAAAAGTTATGCCTCCTCAGAAGCTGCAGATTCCCGCTCCTGTGCGCATAGACCTTCCAGCAAAAATTCAAAAACCAGATTATTCTGGACAGACGGACAGAAAATTATCTTTATCGAAAATTACTAAGAGTGATCGGGGAGACAGCTCAAGTGAATTGAGCAGCATAAGTGATGATGCTTTAGACGCATTGGAAGCCTCAATATCTCTGCCAAATCGCCGACCTTCCATCGTTGACCACGCTTTGGATGAAAAACCCATTTTTCCTAGGTCTTTGAATGTTGGGTCAACAGTAATTGATTCAAGCGATTCACTTAGCGAAACTGGAGATAGTGAATATGACGACGAAAATTTGTTAGCAATTCTTTCAGAAGATGAGTCTAGTCTGGCAGATCACGATGAAAGTGAGGAATTTTTTGAATACGACGATGAAGCTGATGACGACGATGCGGTTGAAGAAAGTGAGGAGCGTGCAATTCTAGAAGAAGTTAAACGCAGCGGAGACCTTGAAGAACCTTTAAAAGTTGGATATGAGTCCGAAGATGATGATTCTGAGTCAGATATTTCGTTTAACAACGATCCATTTTATGAACCACGAGGTGCTTCAGCTGGTATTAGAAGTATAACGTCTGTGACCTTGCCAGGCCAAATATCCGATGAGGATGATGATTCATACTTATGGTCATATTTCTTCACGTCTGGCGACGAATCAGAAGGGCAAACCGAGTCAATGGATACGCAACATAATGATTTAATCGGGCACTCTGTTTCTGTGAAAGGACTAGACAAAAACTCTGGTGACTCAACGGACGAAGACGATTCTTTACCTAGAGCAACCCAGCGAGCGAAATTTCGGCCAACTGAAATCCTATCTACATCAGCAACGACTTCGCGCCCTCCAATTTTAGGGTCGTGGATAATGTCCTCCGAACGACCATATGGAATAATTGATGGTTTGACCACTAGGACTTTAAGCAATTCTTTAGCTAGTAGTGCTCCTGGATCGGAAAAAGCTTATGACGATAAGATAAATACAGATCTCAATACTAAAACGAAAAGACAACAAACCCAAACTATAAAAAGACAACAACCAGGTTCAGCGTTTTGCGATAACCACAATGGAAAAAGTGACTCTGAACTAAGCGAGTTGGCCCTTGACGATTTCATATATATCAGCGAGCTAGAAGATAAAGATGACCAGGACGATTATATTGGTGATGTAATGGTCACTCCAAGTTATCATGGGCTTAATAAGGATATTCCACTTTCAGCTTTTCGAAATAGAGGTACCTATTCCCAACTTTCTTTTCAAAATGGTATATCGCATCAGCGGAAATCTAGTACCTCGAATTCGCGTCTGCAAGAATCTCGAAGAAACTCCAGAGAAGTCATCATGACCCCTGTCAAATCTGTGCCAAAACACATGAGAAAACGCAGAAAACATACTCAGGCAAATGAACTTTCCTGGATAAACTTGAGCCCTGCAATGTCTTCTAAAATCAAAAATTCGGTGACTGAAAATGGTGACGTTGAAGATTTGGGAGCCAAGGATTTAATAGATGAGCTGATAGGGATTGGTGCGTTAAGCCCTTTATTTGGTGGTATAGCATGAACCAACGGAACAGGTGTGTTTGGATCCGATCACCTGCAATTATAATATTTTTTACTTTTATTACTCCAATATTTTCCTATTTATTTTTGTGTTCATTAGCATATTACAATTCGCAATAAAATTTTTGCCTACTTTTAGACTAATGCCACACATTATAATCAACCTTGTGATGAAGAGCAATTTTTTTTCTCATTATTTTAGCTTCCTGAACTCTCATATGCACATTTCTTCAAACATTTTTCAAATTTTAAAAGAATTGATAGTAGTTTTTCAAATGTGACAACAGTTTCTTAAATTTAATGTATATCAAATATAGTCAGTCAGTCAATAGCGACTCAATCTTCGAGAGAAGAGTAATTCCCTACCTCATTATCAAAACTTGAACTATTTACCACGAGCTTATCTCTTTTCGTATCTTCTTTTCTTTCATCACTCATGTTTTTAAATGTTTTTTCTCTGCTGAACCCAGCAAAATAGATAAAAAATCTTCCGGCAAATATGTCCCTACCAATATTGCTAGTGAAGTCAATTTCATGTTGCGTAGGGCCTGAACTAGCTGGGATGAAGCGAAAAGAAGGCATAGGGTAGCGCTCACTCCAAAGTTCTCAAGCTTTAATGTGTTGTATGTGGTCAAAACTGTGATGCAATCACTGTTTACAGCCGTCGCTGCCTCCGCTGTAAAATTTCTCCTCAAGATCCAGCGTCGCTACTATCAATCTGGGTCCCCTATGATGATGATGATGATATATCTGTTTATTCTTACTCTTAGTTATGTTAGGTCTATCATAGTTATATAGTCATATCATCTTCCCATATTCTACTTCGGGTCCATACCATACCAAGTATTATAGGTAAGATCCGGGGTAGCGCCATGGTGCTTGTTTCTTCTTCCCGGGGTTATTTAGGTTGCTACGTTGTGTCAGTCGAAATCTACCACGGGGTATGACTTACTCTCCCAGACCCGGCCCTTTTGGACCGCCTGTTGGCCCCCCGCAGGATCGATCAGGGTCCTGTTTTTTGCATTGTCTTCACCCTATAGGCAGACCATGAACCTCCCAGATTACATGTGTTCTCGTATTAAAACACCTCTTTCTGACCTTTCCGAGGGAAACATGGTGAGTACTCGGGACTTGTAGATGATTGAGTTCCAGGTATAAATGGTTCCTTTTCCCGTGCTTACTAGTGCCTGCATAAGGCTGTCTCGCGCTGAGGCTACCGATTCCCTCCCAGTTTTCGTATTCGAGGTGAAACCTTGAGAAACCAGCGGTTGAGTGCTTTAAGCAGCATACT
>JAKVQY010000416.1:0-14243 GCA_030463045.1 Geotrichum macrosporum
TTGCCATATAGTTAGGCATATGATTTATAACAAGCACTCCTTGTGTTTTTTGAATAAGCTAGTTAGTCATATTTGGAAGAGAATATTTAACACTATACAAATCTCCACTTGTACCAGTTTCAATCCATGCTGTTCTGTCACTCGTCCAATACTGATTATTGTTTCATCAATTAGTTTCGGCGTGGTGTTTAGCCATTCTAGTCGTAAGTGAAAGCAGTTCTTCGGGTTGTGAACTCTATCAACATGGAACGTAAGAATTTCTGGACGCTTGGAGCGACCTGCTAAATCAGCATTATAGCGCATCTGTCGGCTAATGATAACTTTTGGTGAAGGAACTTCGTGCAGAGGGCTGTATTTTTCTGCAGGGGATGGCCAAGAGGCAGCATGAGGTTTTTGGTACAAGCCGTTAGAAGCAGAGTCTGTAGGAGTTTCATCCTCTCTATCTTCTTTTGCGTTTTCACCTTCACTTTTCTTCTGCACTACATACTCCGCTGGTAATTGATAAAAGTAGTGACCGTTGAGAAATGAATGTCGGTTATCAACATGCTGAAACATTCCTTGTTGCATAAGGTGATTTCCGTATTCAACAGCGTCCTCGGGTGTGTCAATGTCACTAAAGTTTCCCAGAATCCACGCTACAAACTCAGAACCGGTGAAGCAGTTGTAGTAAAGTTTCCAGTGCCACCGCCGATCAACCAACTTGACGCCTTTTTGCATTTCCAAAGTTAGTTGAGCAAGTCTAATTGTCCGCGTGAACTTTTTTGTAGTGGCAAGTGATTGAATAAAAAGTGAGTCGTCGTCAGCCTGTAGTCTTGTAGATTGGGGTTCGTTGGAATAGTTTTCTGTAAGCTGTAATAGAAAATCACCTAGCTCTCCAGTATAAAATTTTGTCTCAGGGAGAACAGTTGAGTCTATTTTATTAGACGTCATAGCTTTGCGTTCCTCACGAGTGTAATATTTACCCCGATGCAAGAGTAAAAGTAATTTTTTCAGCCCTTCAAGACGGATCTCTTCCTCAGTTAATTTGTCAGGAGCACTGTCAAGCGGTTTGCTAATAAGTGATATCGATACTTCCACTGGTATCAATATTAGCCGGATACGATACATTCGTTGAACTTCCCGAACGTAATCATAATTCCCAGTGAGAATTTGATCAATTTGATTCCAGTTAAAAATTCGGAGATTATTGCTGAAAAAGTCAATTGTCGTAGGCTTGTAGTTGTCCTCATATTGAGTTTTGACAAATGGATGATATTTGCGATCAAATGCAAGAAAGGGTAAGTCAATGTTATTGAACATCTGGATATTAATAGTACCAAGCACATCACAAGCGAGGCGGTGAATTTGAGTACCCATTGACATATAAATACGACTGCTTGATGTATTCTGAGGCAGAATTTCAACCACAGAGTTGGGGTTTCCAAATGGCTTGCTCTGTGCCTCAATGTTTCGTACCCTTTCCTTAGATACGATTTGAAACCCAAGAGAAAGTCGTATGGCAATCATCTCTCCCAAGAGTTCATCAGCAGACTCGTACTCAGACTGGCCAGGATATAGCGTCGCATCATACACTTGAAATCGGTAATTTTCATAGAACTGTTTTGTGGAAGGAAAAATGGTTGTCAGCAATGGTAGAGAAGCTGGAGACTTTATTGTCCGCCACTTGACTGCCCTTCTCTTTGCCTTTCTTGGGTATACGAACTGCCACCTACCATAATTTGATATGTTAACAATATTATTAGCTGGTACGTTTGAAGGGTTTGCTATGGTCATCCACATTGAATGACGTTCAGCCGTTTCACTGGTGTCTTTCGACTTTTCAGAATCCTTTCGGCCGATTAACTTATTTATGCTATCAGATACTTTGCGGGTAAGAGAAGGGCGTTTTGATACAACTCTGGGCGCTTTTGACAAAGTTAAATTCGTCAATGACGTTTTCGCAGGCTGATTTATACGTAATGCTCTAGTTTGGGGAGATTCAACTTGTTCTTTCGTAGGCGTGTTATCAGAAATAGCATCACTACTGGGTACAATAGGAGTTGATGGGGGTTCACGCGTTCCAAATATCCCCCCTGCAATATGTTTTCTAATGGTATTCGTCTCGCTCAAATATATTGACTTAATAGATCCTGTGCTAATTTTTTTTGAGAACCCCCATAAAGCTTGATCAGTGTGTTTAATGGGCCCTAGTATTGGTGAAGTATTTGCAGACGAAGACTTTTGCAAACCTAGGGATAACAAGGAGGTAAGAGCAGATTTGTTTGAACTTGAACTTAAAGAGACAGTGTCGTCTTCGATATCGGACTGCTCTACATTACCAGTTCCAGTATTTGAGAAAACGGGATGTGCCGTAACCATACTTACTTTCATAGACTCTTCAGTCAAAAATTCCGTAGCCTGCTTCGTACGAGTTATAAGATCAGGTGCAATACATGACACAGTTTCGTCAATACTCTTTTGCATCTCTATGGCATCTTTGGATTGGAAAATCCCATTGTCATAGTCAGTCATGAGGTCCCCAGAGGACTTGAATGTAACAATGCGATTTGGAAGATAGTCAATACTAATAGAGCTAACTTTCTCCTCCATGACACCCATCATTTGAATCTCGTAGATTTTGCAACGAGGAATCCATTGGTTTGTGTATCTGTCAGTTGAAGACCAGAAAGAAATATCTAGCCAGCTAGGAACACAGTGTTTCACGTCTCCTTTCTTATCCTTGTATCGGAACAGGGGGGTTAAATGTAGTGGAGGTCTGTTAAGGCAAACTAGATCAACGCCTATTTCAATACTCAAAAGTTTAAGACTGGTCTGATACATGAGATCGTAATCAACATCAAAAATCCCAGTACCTGGCGTAATTATCAGTGTCTGAACACCTGTACGTCTCAAGTCACGATCAATAAACTTGCCTGAAGCTAGGGAAGAAGCTATGCTAATAGCCTGTAAGAGATTTCCTTTCACAGCAGGCAGAATACGTCCCTGTATTCTACCATCTTCCTGCAAGAGAACGTCTCGCTCAAAGTGAAAAAACTCGTACCGCAACTTTTCCATAATCTCGCTCCACTTGCTGATGTGAACTTGATCAACGACAACTCGAAAATAATCTTTAGTATTTGCAGCAATCTCACCATGCTCAAGTTGAGTCTTTTTATCCAAAACATCTAAACTGGTAAACAAAACAATAGTTACTACATGGTGAGAGCCTTGATCTCTCCATTGTTTAAACACGTCCGGTATAAACGAGTTGATCATTTTGTTAAATATGACTTGACCACTTTCTTCAAACTGCCACATTTCTTCTGACATCTGAATAAACCATACCATACGTGAGGCTTCTGACCTATAAACAATGCGCGTATTAGGTCCAATATAGGCTGTAAAGACTTTCTTGCCATCACGATAGATTTCATTGATTGACACCCGAACAACCTCACAGTAACTAATTTTTTGGTTTCGATAGCAGCAAGTATCGGTAAGATTGGAAGAAATTCGCCACATGTCTGCTCTCGAAAGATATGCATCCTTGAAGTAGAGCTCAATTGAATCTGCTTGAACTTTACTCGTTTCGCGCTGTACAAACGTTAGCGTGCATAATGGGAATTTGCTGAAACACTTACTAGTCGTACAGCAACTCGACTCCTCGTAGGAACCTCAGCTACACTTTGCCAGTGTCCAGATAGTAAAGAAATCTGATGCTGTTAGAGTTTTCAATGCACGTATCATGTGCGAAGATCGTACCTGAATGTTTGGAACGACTTTGAGCAAATCCTGTGGAGGTTTCTTTACTACGAATAAGACCTTTTGCTGCCGTTCAGTACCCATTGTTCGTAGCTCAGCAACATCCCCTTCTTTGGCACCAGCAGGCAATAGTGCAAGATCTATCACAACTTCCTCAGTACAATGTTTGGCTTCATGAGTCCAGGTTGTTAATTGCACAGGCAGAGCTTTGAACCTATCTAGATGGTCCTCCTTCGGGGTTGAAGCTCTTATCATAGGAGTATTATTCCAAGCTGAATATGAGGGGGTGGTATAACGCTGCATGGCTTTCTCATTGTCTAAACCATTTGCATAAGAATCGCGATGAAAAGATTGATAAGTGTGCCAATCACTCTGGCGAATCTGGGAAATTTGAGCACGTTGATTTGAAACTTAAAAGACCTTACCCACACATATCACTGCACAATTGGCACAGGCCATGAACACAACTAGGTGCAGTTGATATGGAGGCCCAAGGTATACGTAGATTTCGAAGAGAAGAACAAAGCATTTTACAGAAAAAAAAATTGAATAACGCTTATCTAGGTAGGTAAATCGAAGCCATGTGTATGCCCCATTCAATCTATGTTTAGTTAGACCTCCTATTACTGTACAGTGCAAAAGCTATGCTTCGACCTTATTGTTAAAGAAATCATCAAACCAGCGTTGAGTAATTGCATACTCTTGTTTCACAGTCATGAATGCCTCCTGTATACGCTGCAAACACAAATCTTCATCGTCAACTGTTAAAGAGCCACCCTCGTCTTTCTTGGCACCATAATTTTGAATTTTTTCGCAGCAGTTCGCGACTTTCGTAAGGCCCAAGGCAGCGGAGGATCCCTTTAAGAAGTGGCCTAGGGAGGAAAGCTCTGAAAGTCTTTTGCCTTCGAGTGCACTTTGCATAAGATGGAATGTGTGTTCAGCTTGCTCAAAAAAATTTTGCACTAAGCTGGAGGTAAATTCTCTTTCCTCTTGATCCTCGTCCATTTCTAAGATCTGGCTGAAAATGCTCCAGTCTACATAATCGCTAAGGAGCGCTGATTCCTGAGTTTTTGTAATTCCTTGTTGCTCTTGTTCCATTGTAATTGATGGATTGTGTGTTCAATATGGGAAGTATCGAATGTGCTGCAAATGAATTCTTGAGGTCCTTATTGATCCGTGAGTCAACTAATTTGAAAATGAGAAGGGATTCGATTAGTCTAGTGTCGTAAATTTATTTGTAGAAGAGGAGTGCAGTCAATATGTATTGTGTGCGTCGTTATAGTATCTCTTGGTGAAGAATTGCTTGCTGAATATGGACTTGGCGAAAAAGCTAGTGATAGTTGACTTTAGGAAGAAGCAGTCAAATTGGCTATATCATTACTTTAAGAGATATCGCCTATGAATTACTGGGCTGTCTCATGAGGTGAACAGTAGTTTCTGGATAAGTTAAAGGAAAAGATGAAATCCAAACGTTAATAGAAATACCGGTTTGTATTACTTTTCTTGGTGTTTATTTTATTTTTATTTTTTTTAATTTTTTTTTTCCCAGTTTTTTCAACTTTTTAACCTCTTTTCCTGAGTTGCGATTATTATTTTTTTTTTTGTGTTATAAGCATACAGACTCCACCCTTTTTGCCCACGTTCCCTAACCAGTTTAGCTTAGCAGACTTCAGCTTGTGTTGTTATATCTGAATAGAAATATGATAAACAGGACCTAAATGAACTTATTTAAACTCAGTATTCTCTGCTCAATCTCATCATGACACTGCTAGTCACCCCTAGTTCGGTCTTGTGTATTAGTGTCATCAATTGGCTACCACCATGAAAACACTAGAATTGTCCACTGATTATCTGTGCCTTTTGAATTTTGGTCTTTTTTTTTTTTTTTGCCCTTCCTGATTTGCTCTGAATTAATTGCTAATATATGTATTAAAGCTCCTGCACATACATTGTACATTATAAAATACAAAGTGGTTGGTTCTACGGCTGCAGCAGTTTTTCATTCAACCCTGAAGTAACTTCCAGCCGGGCGACATACTATGCAAAGAAGTCAAAATGCTCCAATTATGTACCGACTTTGAAGGTTTACAAAATAAAATAGTATGTATAAATCCGACATTATTTTCTGTGTAGCCACGCTCTGATAGTCTGTTTGAAGGAGTAGCAATAATGTTTCCTTAGCTTGGGTGGCGTGAAACTGCGACTTTTAGGGAGACTTTTGTACTCTCTTCCTCATTATCTTTACTTGAATTTATCACACGCTCATCTTTTTCCATATCTTCTTCCTATTCATTACTCATTCGCTAACTGGCTACATGGAGTTTCAACCTTCCTTTACTAGCATCCTTTATATAATATCAATAACAATTTAATTTGCAATAGCTAAGTAGGAATAATTCCAAAACGGACGTGACCCAACTTGTCGTATATGCGAATGCCAGTAACGGAACATTTTTTTAACTACGCAGTAACTCAAGTGACATACAGTGGCTGTTCAGACATAAGTGGCGCTTAGATAGGGAGAAGGGGATGGCCCACGCAACGTGAAGGTGTATGACTCTATATTTTAACTGTGTTTTGATTTATCATGTCTTCTGAGTGTTCACATAATACTTTGAAGTTACCAATATATGTCTTTCTTCACATATTATAGCAAAACGTGTTTCTTGATTTCGTTTTAGAATTATGAAGGCAATCAGTGATGTATCTTGAGTACGTCAATATTTTATAACATGCGCATGCTAGGTCGGCATCTAAACAATGTAGCAATTGATATATCTTTCGACTAAAAAACTTGACACGTACAATGAACGACTCACGTGCCAATAATATTGACCTTTTACTAGTAATGTTACTCGACATCAGGATGGAATCGTTTGGATGCATACTAAGAAAATGTTTAAAAGTGTTAAAAAACGATAACGGTGGTATAGTGAAGATAGGACTGTGCTACCTAACAGAGTAAAAATCATTGAGGCTTTTATAAGCCGCAAATATGTTTGTATTTCAAAAATTTGAGTACGGCTCATAAATCTTGTGTGTGCAGCCCGCCTACTAGCTTCCAGACCTCATTATTTTAGGCTTGCAATTAAAAGTAACCTACAGAACTTTCAGCTACATACCGCGCCAACGAGATTTCAATTGGCTGCTAAATTTTATTTTTCAAAAACAGACTTTTCTTCATTCTTACGCTGTGTTAGACTATGTGCCTGTTACTGCAGTAAGTACTCAATATTGACAAATTACCGATAGTTAAATATGTTACCTGAACAAAAACATCAAATGAGTACTCTTCAAAATATTCCTTTTTTACAGTAATTGCTTATCGAATTTAACATACAGCAGCTATAGTATTTTCATGTTTTTAGTAGTATTTACTTTAGCTAACGTATTTTACAGAGTACTATTCAGGTGTATCATAGTCAAGCAGACCCTGAAATTTATTGTTTGACCTGAATACGGTTATATAGAGGGTCGATTGCATCTTCAAATTCGTGAAATATCAATTTGTAATTTGATTTAAAAATTTCGGCTTAAAAATTACATGAGAGACATTAGTTTAAAATGTCTATACAAACAAGCCAAAATGACGATAATGATGATTATGCCCACAAGCTAGCCTGCTGTCCTATGCAAGCACCATGAAAAAAGGCTACATAACAAAAAATAATACACCATTTTAAACACAGGGAGAATAAAAATGTTTTGTGCATTTAAATCTCTCTCCAAGATTAGGGAATTCAATGTGAGCAACTAATTAGAGCTAAAAATTAACTTCAATTAGTCGATAATGGATCAGTTTATTGCCTTATGTAACACTTTAAAGGAAAGGCCATGTTAAATAAAAAAAGATGATTCTAACAATTTCTCTAATACTGATGACCTACAGGATGCAACCTTGATTTGAGTACAAAAAATGCTTCTGCGTTCAACTATGTAGGCTAAATGTAATAATAGAAGAAGTAAATTAAACTGAAGTCATTAATTTAAATAGAAGTGACTTTAAAGCGCTATGCTATGCCGCCGTTTCTTCCTCCATCATCCCAGTGAGTTCAAACACCCCACCGCAACATCAAACCAACAAGCCAATTTAGGGGCAGCTGAACGTGCTGAGACGGACAGGCAGAAGTGCAGGGATTGCGGTAAGCCAATTCATCTGAACCATGAAGATTTGTGCTGCATCGAGGCCAAAGGAGGGAAAGGCCATAGGCGCCACAATAACATTCGAAACATGTTTGCTAACGCAATCAGAAGCTCGCGTGTTGTGGTATCCGTTGAGCCTCGTGTGGACAGCGAGGCGGATGAAGCCAATCAGATACGTACTGATTTCTCAACTGACTTGGGACAGAGAATCGATTACTATAATGTTTCTGTCCGTGCTCTTTGCGCTCCCAATTGCCAACCGGAGGTGCAAAAACGGCTCACCGATAAGTACGACGCAAAGAAAGCAAAGTACTCATTCCTTGGAGAAAGGCTGCATCCCTTGGTGCTTTCTCCCGGTGGGTTGTTTCCAAAGCAGTCGGAGAAAATTTTCAGGAATTTGCTCAAATTGATTGGAGATAGACGGGACATGTTTGCCAGAAGACTGTCCGTCTATCTAGCCAGGTTCAGGGCTGATGGACATTATCAGAAAGGCCGAGAAGAAGCCTTTAGAGAAATGAGTGATGAATGGGAAGAAGATATGGAAAGAGATGAGCGTGTGATAAATAGTTCAAGTTTTGATAGTGAGGTGGAGAATAACTCTTCTCTCGAAGACTGAGTCGCTACTAGGACTTTCAGACTATAATTTCTATATATTAAATTTGAGAAAGAATTATTTATTTATGTTGTAGAGTAAAAACATATTATCTTATGGCCTACTGTCATCACTAGGTAAGGGGGCATTATTGATACATGTTCAATTGAACTTTTAATCATTGTAAGTGCCGGGCTTGCTACCATCCAAATCTCTCTTAAAGTTAATAATCTCATCAAGTTCAGCTTGCTGACTTTTACCATTTTCCGCGTCAAAGTAAGGCTTCTCGCCGTGTGTTGTTACCCGAATTCCATGTCTTCTTTCAGGGAAAAATCCGTATGATGCAGAATGTACAGCAATTCTGTTATCCCAAATCGCAACATCATCAACATTCCACTTAAAGCGCACGGTTGCCTCTTGGGAAGTGGCAATCAGGTCAAAAAGATATTTGAGAATGGCGTCAGACTCTCCTCTGGGAATACCAACAATGGAACGTGTGAAACCGGGGTTTACAAAGAGAGCCTTGTAGCCGGTAACTGGATGGGTTCTAACAATAGGATGTGCTGTAACAATCGGGTCTCTGCGGACGATATGTCCAGCACGGCGGGCACCGTCGGCCTGCTCCACTGCAGAATGAATGGCGGTCAATCCCTCCAAGTATTTTTGCAAACCAGTCGATAGGGAATCATAAAGGGCGTAACCCGAAATCCAAAGCGTATCGCCGCCAGATGTAGGACCCTTGAGAACTTTTAGAGATGTATAAGAAGGTGGTTGAAGTTCATATGTGACATCAGAATGCCAGCGATGAGTGTCAGGTCTCAACGAGTAGGCTGATTTATATTCGTCCGTCCAAATCACATGAATTTCTTCCAAATCGTCTTTGTGCGCCTTAGGCAAACCAGTAGTGGCGTGTTTGTGGAGGCGTCCCCAGTACCTGCCTAAATCAAGTTGTTTTCTTACATCCAAATCCTTCTGGTCCCTGAAAAATACTACTACTCGTTTAGCTAAGAGTAGCGCCAATTCATTTTTTTGCACGCCATCGAGGTCAGTTAACTTGACACCAATAATTTCTGTTCCAATTTTTGGTGTCAAATGGATAACCTCAGTTGCGCCTTTGAACAAGTTTGCAAAGTCAGTAGACTGATCGGCAAGGAGTGCTTTATCCTCGTGCTTGAACTCTTCAATGGGGGGCCATTTAATATCTGGGAATGTGGGGCGTAAGAAATCGTATTGGTACTTTTCATTTTCCTCTTTGAGGGCTTCTGGTGAAAGCTTTAAGGAGGCAAAGTCAAGTGTGCCTTTGAAGATGGTCTTTGTGGGCTTATCTTGAGTAGCTGCGGCAGCTGTAGTGGATTGTGGGATTGCAGTTGGAGCCATTGTTTTTTTTTTAAAATGAGAAGCAGATGATGGTGAAGTTGATGAAAAAATTGAAAACTGGACATTGTCCTTATATTTATACTTGAGGTCCATGAATGTAATTTTGAGGTTGTGGCTGGTATGTCTCTATGGCGAGTTTGCTGGATTGGGCGGGCTTCATCATTGTATGCTGAAGTTTTACCAATTAATTCCGAGTTATGTCCAAGAGAGTTCGCCATACAAAAGGGTACTTTAATTTTGGTAAAAAAGCCTGATAATATCCATGCTCAGTTAGAACTAGATTAGAGGAAACAAGCAATCAAAAACAAAATGTTGCTTTCGTCAAAGATTATGACGCCACCATGTTGAAAACTGTTTGGACAAGTTGTTGGTGTTTATGACAACATGATGGCTCATAATAACGTTTTTTTTTTTTTTAACCTCTTCTGTTCCTTCAAAGCAAACCAAATCTTACATTACTTTTTATTGCCGAGGAAAAATGCGAGTGTGGCTGTTTATTATTAATTATGGCGAAATATCTTGCCTTTTGCAATTTCTGTGGCTTGGTGTGGAGAGAATCATCAGGCTTGTGGATTGAGAAAACAAAGACAAATAATGATACTTTCTCAAATTTAATATATATTAAATATAGAAAAATAGGATAATAAATTTACCCAATAGTGAATTAATATGAATTAGCAAACAAGCCAGGCGTATTATATTGGGGAGTTTTTGTTGAAGTTCAATCCTGAGGATAATAGTTCTAATAATGCCCAATAAGAATACTCTGAATTTTTTTTGTTGCTCAACCTGGGGTAAGAGAAAATGTAGAGCTTTGCATTTGTAAGAATACGAATGTATACTTGTGAGTACCGCTATGGTGGAGTAATTCAAGGCCGGATATTACTAAATCCGTTGATTCTAGAGAACCGCGCGCCAAGGTCATGTTTACTCGTATTAAAAAGCTTACACAGTGATTTAGTAATATCAACAAAATATCTAAAAAAGAATAATGTTAATTTGAAAACAAAAAAAAAATCAAGATGAGAAAAAAAGCAGTTCAAAACTTGAAAGAAATTTGGAAAAAGGCGGGGTTGGACTTTCCGAGAGTTACTGCATTATTAATGAGCAAAGGAGATGGAAGCTAAAAACCAGTCATCTTTGGTCATATTTTTCAAAGTCAAATAATAAATATTGGAGATCATTCTTGTCTTTGAGTTACATTGTCGACTTAATATTTGAGAGAAAACTAATTCTTGAAAGCTTTAAATTTGCTTCCCAGAGGATGATCAAGTGTATGTCCAGTCATCAAATGACATTTCAATCAATAAAATGCCAATCGTCAACGTACGTCAGTGGAAACTGCCTAATATATATTTTCAGCTTTCTTATCGATCTGCATCTGCTGCATTTGCTCGCGTGAAGGCTATTGGGCGGATGATGATCAAAGTTTGTGAATGTTTACACCTTTATAGCTACAACTTCGGCGGTACTAAATATAACTGAGATAATCTTTTTTTTTCAAACATGGAATATGAAGTTTGTTGGATAATATAAATGTGGTGCTATGGAAATTTTTTTAAATTATGCCAAATAAAAGGCACGATTGACGACTTAATCAGTTTGAACATGCTGAACAGATTATGCCCGCTTTTTCATTTTCATTTACACTAGAATAAATTCACCAGATATACTCTTATCAAATTTTACATAAAGGAATTGAGTAGGCAAAAACCACAATCATGTAAAGAAAGCATTTAATACTCTTTTCAACAATTGAGCAAGTGAAAACGGTACGTTTTCCTGATTAAAAGCTCAAGAAGGAATTAATAGACAACTCAATTTCGAAGCTGATGTCAGAGGCATATTTTCTAATAATTACTGGATATTTGCAAACAAAAGAGGAGTTTAAATGCCTATTATCAAGAAATGGGGACTTTGAATACAATTCTAGTAAGATGGAAGTCAGCTTTTCTTAAAAGTATTTACCTGCGAAGGTTGCTTACATTTTCTAAAGCATATGAATTTTTTAGGCGTTTTACACTATTTCGTTTATATCAACATTTGTTTCCACTGTTATGAAGAAATTTAAAGCGCATAGAGAAAGCTTGATGAGATGAAGAGGTTCCAAATCATAATAACGACTTTTTTACTAAATGTGCCACTTTAAATCAAGATTTTGTTTTTGACTATTTCATTTCACTTGCCAAGATAATGTAATAATGTTTACGAAAAATTTGTTCTAAATTTTGAAGCATTGATACTGTTCAGTAAAATTTCACTATTACTTTGTGCCTTGTAGAATTGAACATCAAAGACTAGTCAAAAAAAAATTGGTAAAAAAACATATTTTCAAGACCCCTAATGCTCATTCTAACTATTCTTCAAAAGGTTTTTGCTCACTTTACTTTTAAAAGTTCAGTTCATAATTATTTTATATAAAGAAATACAAAATTGAGGATTAGATTGTTTAAAATTTCTGACATCTACCTTGAATAATTGAGGGGGATCAAAACTGTGGATTGCAATAACTTGCTCATCAAATAAAGTCCAGGATAATAGCTCCAGAATTTGAAGTTTGTAATTTACTAGCCTATATTGGAGGACTTCTGTTGAGATATTTGGTTAATTATTGCTTATGGCAATCAAAGTATTTTGCAAGAGTTTTGTGAAATTATAAATTTTACGTTGACCTTCTCAAATTTTACTCAAAGTCCTGTGCAATAACAACTCTCAGCGTAGTGTAAAATAAATTCCATAAAATCCTCAAAACAATAAGCGTATTGATACGGGAACAAGTTACAAAGATTTTGTACCTTCTGAGTTGAACTATTTTAAACAGAACTTTCACTAATTTGATTATAGTCGTGCTTGCCTCACAAATAAGAGCAAGTAGATCTTGCTATACAGTTTGGGGGTTTGAGTCCCCATTTTCTTAAAAGTTGTTTGAAATCATCTCATAATGTCTTTTTGTACACTGAAGCTTTACTATTTGAGCAACACGAAAATAACTACAATCACAAAAGATGGATTAATGGTTTAAGAGTCTCACTATATAAATATACTACGTAGTGTTATTTTTATATGGCAAAAAAATAGCAAGAGATAACTTGAATAAGCACAATTGCAGTATTTCCTAGCATTCGAGATTGTTTCATAAACATGATAAAGGGCTATAACTTTATTACCTTCATTTTCGAGGAAAATACAGTAATACTTTCACAAATTCAATATATAGCAATATAATTAATTTCAGCGTAATTAAAATAGTTTTTAGTGCTAAACGCTGATAAAACCATTTGACAGTAATAATATAATATATAAGGTGATAAAAACCAGATGATCAGATGTCTTTCACTAACTGTTCTTTAGACACTTCACCAAAAAAAAATCTGCTACACCCGAAAGTGCATTACAATTGTTGGCCACAGTTACGTTTGGGTGATGACTTAGATCAAGACACTGTTTCAAAATTTCATCCTGTGCAAAGGTTTTTTCTGACCACTTGTCAAGAACTGAGTGGCCAAGGAAGTTGGATAGGCGGGGCCAAGGCAAAAGTCGTAACGAGAAACATTTGTATCTAACAGCACCCTTGCCAAAGGAGTCCGGGGAAGCAATCTACGCCTCAACTTTGAGCGGGAAAGTGAGAATCAGTTTTCAAACAGCCGGACGGGTTTAATTTAACAATCCAACTCAAGTTTCAAAAAACAACGTGACCATGTTGCAAAGTCTCCGCAAAGAATATAATTAGAACTTGGAAAGGAGTAATTTTTGTTGAATCGAAAACAAGAAGTTTTCAAGTGTTTTACAATTCGTTTTAGCTCTTGTGAGCTTGCTTTCATTACCAACCTCCTATCCAAAACGGAACGGAAATCCATGAAAAGAATTAGTTCACCTCTCGGGATTGTGCAATAAAAATGAGATGCTGGTGAGTGCCACTTGTAATTCCTTTGAGTTTCTACAGAAATTTCTGAGCAAGATAAACCTTCCATTCATTGAAGCAATGTTCCAACTCCGTAAAATAGACCATTAGTAACAACTTGTCTTGAAAAACTGCTACAACTCTCCCGCAGTACTGCTCATTATACGGAGAAGGATTTAGGAGGTTTTGAAAGTCATGCCTTATGAGATATCCAACTAGTATGTTCTCAATGGATGTGCTGAACTATTCCCACCTGAGATCCCCCGAGCTGAAAACATTTGTTTTCTCAGCACAGTGAGTATGAATCCCCTTTACAAATTAAGGCCAAAAAGCATATAGTGACGCCGGGCATTATGCATGACTCCAACTTAATGCGAAATACAATAATGGTAGCCCTCGAGATATTTCCGCTGTGACAAAAGTGAATAACGCCTACAGAAATAATTATGCGACCGAATTTTGTATTTGACAGTTTCAAAGCAGAAAAAT
>JAKVQY010000417.1:0-14196 GCA_030463045.1 Geotrichum macrosporum
CTCATTTGAGAACTACCATCATATAGTGCAATTCAATTGCATGCCGCAGAAGGTCTGTATCAGACAAATAGTTAGAACAATATCTTCTTTTATGTTGTATAGTCTTTCTTTTAGATAGGATATTTTACATAGGGCAATAAACTGGTTTATAATCATCATGAAACCTATTTTTATTGCAAATTACGTTTCTAGCGAAGTAACCATATTTTTAAATTTAAGAGCTCACGCTTTGAACCATTTTTCTTACCTTCCATCTTCTTATTACTCCACCTACTTTTGTAGCAATAGAAGTTCTCTGATCTGATGTAACAATCATGTTAATCAAATTGAGAACCTTAGTAATTTACCATTAGGGACCCTTCCAGAAAAAAAAAATAAGGCAAAAGATGTGACAAAGTAGGTATAAGGAAACAAAATCACCTACTAGAAGGAAGAATATCTTTACCACCATAACGCTTTAAACATTGGGTGTAAAGGCAATCCAAAGTAAGCTCACTCTAGAGAAACAAAATTACATTTTACATCCACTCTTACTAATTTCCATTTAGTTAAGGCACAGCTGGAATTTAAAAAAAATTAGAATGCAAAAATAAAAATTAACTTGCAGAAATTCGCCTACATAAATCCATAGAGTTCAAAGCAATCATGAAAATTATATTTTAAGACTGATTTTGAAATAAGAATGAGTTGGAGAGAATACACAATTTTTGCAGTTATCGTCTTGCTCTTAGGCGCTAAGTCCCAGTTTAGTGCTAGCAAGATAATCCACTGTGTTTTTAAAAGGGGACAAAACTCTTCAACAAGTTAATAAGTTTATGAACTAGATGCAAGGTAATATACCATAAAAGTCTAATGACATTAACTACACAATACAGCCTGTATTTCTACTCCAATATCCTACCATTCACTGAAGATGAAAAAAAAGAAGATATCAAATGATAATCGTCAAATTGTGAAAAAACATAAAACGTAAAAAATAAATTATTTACACAAAAATAAGGCTAAAGGTTATTTTCGGCAATTTTTTAATTGGTTTAACCCGTTTTCTGTCGTTTTGAGCTTGGACTTCCATCACTTAAAGTCTCACCAGGTGTTGGCGCTGAAGCAATGCTTTTGCAATTGGAGTTATCAATTAACGGTTTTCTCGCAACGTCATCTGAATTTGGACCAGAGATATGTCCTTCAGCATTCTCGTCTTCCCCCGCTGAACTTGAAATGGCACGTTTGAGAGATGGTGTACCTGGTGCACTAGTAACACCTTCAATCGATGCAATGGCTGTAAGTCCCGGACTCGCTGGGCCTGTTTGTAATGACGATGGTAGTAAACCAGGAGAAGGAATTGGTGCCTTCTTCTCATAAAGACCTGAAAATCCAATCTCCTTAGTAACTAGGCCAAACTTGGCCCAGTATCCCTGTGATCGTGCTGCGCGTAGACCTCGCCATGTTTTTGACCCTATTTGCTCGTCAAATTCTCGCTGTTCCTGTTTAGAAACAACAACTTCTTTTTTCGTAGCAGGAAAGTCCTGTTCTTGCAAGGGAATGGATATAACTGATGGCTCAGCAGAAGAAACTTCTTCCACATTGATTTTCCTATCTTCAATTTTCTGATCAGCAGTATTATCTTCGTCCTTAGACTTAAAATTGGCTTCGGTCTGTGGTTCTGGTGTCACCGGAACCTCGACGGTATGATTTTCCGCAAATTTCAGAGTTTCTTCTTGAATTCTATCATAATAAGTTTTTGCGTCAGGAATACAATATCTCTTGCTGTTTTGCAACGACTCGAGTCCGGTTTTGATTTTCCAAATTTTAGTTAGAGGAGCTGTTCCCATCGTATGCCAAAACTTATTTCGCGGCTTTATCAGTTTACTATACAGTTTTTCCTTGGCATTCTGAACTTCTTCTGAATCGAGAGGAGATTCCTCAAAGGCAGGACAGTTCTGAAGCTTCCAATCCTGCCAGTATCTATCACGCTGCATGATAGTGTTAATTGTGCGCAGATATGCCGGATCAAAGTCAACAGACGTAAATGTTGTTCTTTGAAATGACTTTTGCATGTTTAAAAAAAAAGTTTCGTCTTCCGCGGATAACGTAAAGCTGAACATTACCGACTTATTGGTCGCATTTAAAGCGGACCATTGTTGCTTAGCCTTATCACTGAGTCCCAGCAAGAAATCCACAATGATACTGGCCTGTGTTAAAATTGAACGGCGAAATGCGATATCCTTTAGTTGAAGCTCAAATAAATCACGTCGAGTTAGCCACTTTGGCACAAATACTCCATCATCACCTTCATTGTCCTCGAGATCAATTTCCATCCTTCGCTGTTCATTTTCACGGTCTCGCTTAGTATTATGAGCAGTCTCACGGCTTTTAAGCTCACCGAAAACTTCTGTAGCATTAGATTTAAACTCAGTCATAATTTCTGAAGAAGAAAATAATCGAGTGGGATCACTAAACACGCGCTGTAGGGACCAAAACGTTCTGTACAGTTTCCCTTCCTTTGATAATTCGTCAGCGCGTGCTATAACTTGCTGTTCGTCCATATCGACGTCCAATTTACCCCCCACTTCTTTTACATCTTCTACTTCATCAGTCGTAGTGCCATCACCAGTATAAAAGGTTACATTTTCGGTATTAAACGACCCTCGAATGTTC
This sequence comes from Geotrichum macrosporum, assembly GCA_030463045.1. NCBI lineage: Eukaryota > Fungi > Ascomycota > Dipodascomycetes > Dipodascales > Dipodascaceae > Geotrichum > Geotrichum macrosporum. The sequence goes on from JAKVQY010000417.1 coordinate 2,656, forward strand.
AGTCCCGATTTCTCAGTAAGCGGAAAAGCACGTGCCAAAAAAATGGCAATCTCACCTGAAAACTGTGCATTTTGATTTTTTGATAGTCTTCGGAGCAGAGAATTACACAGTCGAATAAGAGTTGTGCCCGGTGCTCTTGTTCCCGCTAGTTTCGATGTAAGTGTTTGCTCGCGAGAAATCATGTAAGGCCAAAACTCATGACACCAGCCGATGGTTTGAATTTCGAATATTTCTTCGACAAGTATTAACGGAAGTGTTTTGTCAACACGACCTCCTCGAACAAGAACTGCAACAATATCGAGTAACGTACCCAGTAAGACTATTGAATCCCTATTACTGTCATCGTTATCATCGCCTTGATTAACATATTGATATACTAGATTCTTGGACGCCAATTCAAAAACATGACTTTGACTATTTCCTCCGTATTTCTCCAGTGTGCTATCGTACCATTTGGCAAGCTTGGTTTCCTCAATAATCGACTCGCCAAGAACATGACTCAAACTGAATTCACTAGACAGATTGGGCAATGAGCTGATGCACTGCCCAAAACTATTGGTCGTTTGCTCAACATCTACCGGCATACTTTATTTCTAGAGTTTTTGAATTTGGAAAAACTGAATGGTTATGCTGACGGCAGGAAAAAAAAGCTTTGGAAAACTTAACGTTTTGGAATGGCCTAACCCTGATATCAAAGACTAGTTTTCCATAACGAGATACCGCGAACATATTAATACGTGAAACTCACCTCAAAGTGAAATATGAGCGCTAGGCAGCAATTTGGTTTCACAGTTTGAACTTCGATCTGACATTTTCAAATGATAGAGACCCGCCACTTTAAAAGCTACAGACTAGTGGGAAGAGTATGGAAGAGGTTTGCAGCTTTTCAATTCTTCATGTCCTTACGAGGGTTACAAAACCAAAAACCAGTTTTGAGTACATGGACTTTGAAGTAAATTTATCCTCATCTCATCCTTAAACCTCGGACTGTGCTCTTCTATTGTCGTAATCTTTAAATAGGTTTTCTGTGAGGTCTCGAAATCAGTTTTGAAGACCTTTTTCAGTATGTAACTATCATCCTATATAATAGGGAATGCTGACTATCGTCAAGTATATTTGTACTGCAGAGTGAGTAGTGCCTGAAGTCAAGATCCAGAGGTTTCAAATCAAGGCACTTCTTGTCACAATTGTTTTTGAGTATTCCCACTACTAGATAAAGTGGCGGCGCATTTTCCACCTTTATGCCATTTTCAGTTTGTAACACTCGCTTGATCACCTTAATAAAACGATATGTGTTACTTTACTAATGGCAGTTCTTCAATTTTTTTCAAACCTTGCGATGAGGGAGATTTTTTTGCTAACGGAATGCATAGAAGCTGAGGGAAGCCTTCTGGTAACTCAGACAAGAGGCAAAACGTTTGGATCTACAGAATTGAGTCTGACAAAGTTCTATTGACGAGTTTAGTTGAGGCAAGGAATAGCTAGAACAGAAATAGCTGGGGTTCAACAATGGTGTCAACCCATTTGAATGGGTATTTAAAGCAGATTTCTCCGTACGTGAACTATATCAGTATTAGTGTTTAATGTCTTCCAATGTTTCATGTAAAACATAGTAATGAAAACAAGGCACTTCAGAAATAATGCATGATAATAACACCAACGGGCTGAAAGTGCCAAATGCGAATGGATTGGTTCGTTGTTAACAAACCACTGGTGACAAGTTTCGGTAGCACTTCAAGCTCTACAATTCTTGAAGTGCTACCGAATCAAGCTCTACAATTCTTGAAGTGCTACCGAATCAAGCTCTACAATTCTTGATTGAAAAGGTTATCGATACCATTGGCAAGGCCAATATTGTTGGGGGATGTCGCTATTTCCATGGATGTCTACATGACACAGGCATCAGTATCTCTTTGCAACTCTTTCAAGTTTTAGTAGTTTACTTTTGCTTTCTGTCACAAATTTAAGCATGTGTTAGGCAGTGTCCCTAAGTTTTAAGCTGTCTTTCCCCTGCTTTCCAGAATATTTAGGGAGACTTTCAAGTAATGCTCTGAATGAAACTCGCTAGACGTTGGATGACAGAAATAACCGTCAATTCCATGTCTTCCATAAAAAAACATTACCTTCTCTAACTAAAACAGACTCAGCAGTGAAATAAAAACAAGCAAGATCGTTTTGCTCACTTTTTTTATTTTCATGATATTTTTTATTATTTTATTATTTTTATTTATTTATTTTTACCCTTTTTCTTCCCCCTTCCTTCCACTTTTTCTTACTTCCTTTCACTTTTTTTTTCTTCCTTTCCAACTCTTCACTTTTTTTTTTTCCCCTTCGCCTTGATTCATAGCATTTCTCATCCATCATCAATCTACATACATTATTGAATATGTCTTTGACAGAAAATATCTACGCCTCAACTAGGCGACAATACCAACCAGTTTCTTCTATACACGAGACTTCAACGCCTTCTTTTGACCTCTTCGATCATACTCCTCGTGAACTGCAACAGCAGAGGGCACAATCCCCTCCGCCTCCCCCTATTCGCAATCAACCACCACAGCAAGCATTTTCGTCTAATAACCCATTTAGAAGACCTCCTCCTCCTCCTAATCAAAATATACCTAAATCTAACAACAATGCAAGCCAACACCATCGTCATCAGTCGTCTTCCACCTCTCCTTTTGACAACTCCTTTGGCCCAACATCTTCTCCAGAAGATTCAAATACCCGCAGATATTTACAAGCTGCTCAAAACGTGGATCCCTCTTTTAGATCTCATTCTGCCAGTAACTTAGATAGCTCGCAGTCCCGGCCCCGTCTCCAGGCTTCTAGGCCATCCCGCGATAGAACGAGTGTCTATAGCAACCCCCAGTTTTCTACTTCGGATCAGTCTGTTTTTGGTATCAAAAGCTCTCGACAGCAGCCCCCTGCTGCCCCGCCTCAATCGAGACGAGAGGCCAACTCTCATCGTTCACACTCGTCAGCGGATTCAACTTCTTCAGTTTCTTCTACTCGGTAAGTTTTTCTCCCTTGTTCTCCATTGCCAAACTTTATTAGATTTAATTTCATCTACAAGTGGTGCTTCCTTCTTTTTTATTTTTGGCCCACGCTTTGTCAAGTCAGCACCTCCTTAGTGTGCCCTAGCCCACTTCTTCTTGCCCACTTATGACCAACGAAACGATTTAGCATTGCTAACTAACGCATTAGATTCCTTAACGCTCCAAGAACTGCTGTCGGCCCTGCTGCAACGGCTCGCAGAAAGTCTACAAACCCATTTTTGGATCTAGAAGAACTTCCTACTCGCAATCGTTCTCCTCATACGCACAGCCTCATTGAGGTGGACGACGAAGAAACGGAGGGCCACCACTCCGTGGATCGGGCCAGACGCACATTGAACTCAGCTTCTCAAAACTCAAATTATCCAGACGACCCGTCCATGAATAAACGCTCATCGCATCATTTGCTGAGACGCACAAACTCCAACGACTCAATTTTTGCCGCACCTGCTCCTCCCGTGACTGAAAAACCCAAGCCGCAACGCCCCTCCCAAGCTACTAAGCCCAACTATGGTAATCGCCAATCTCTATACGCAAATGCTGAGCCTCCTAAAACTCGCCACGTACGTTCTAATTCAGACTCATCTGTGATGGAACAGCCCCCTATATCATCTAGCAGTCGACGAGACGAGCGCCGTGGTAGTGATGACACGCGCCAAAAGTCTTCTAGACATGATGATCGTGAAGATCGCAGACACAAAGAGAGTAGTGGCAGCAGCAACAGCCGCCGTCATCATCATAGTAGCAGCAAAGATAAAAAATCCTCTTCCAGGAGATCTAAAAAGGGTGTTCCGCTCGATACCATTGATAGACTTGACGTTACAGGATTTTTTGGTCCTGGAAACTTCCATCATGATGGACCCTTTGACGCTTGTACTCCTCACCGCAACAAGCATACTAAAAAGGCCCCCGTAGCCGCTTTTCCCATTGATGGCGCAAACAATTCAGTCAGCGGAATTGATCCTAACCGAGATCGTTATGCAAGTGAGAACCAAATCATGGGCCGTGATACTGAAGCATTTAATGACTACTCGGTGTCTCGCCCTATGGGCCGGTCCCACGATAATGCTTCTACTTTTGATGCCACAGTCAAGGCCAACCCTGTTCATGGTAACACAACTATGGGCCTCGGCAGTTCCACATTTTTGGAAGGTGCGCCTGCGCCTAGGGTAGCCTCTGAGGCATTTGCAGCTCAACAACAACAGCAGGGATTGTCACGCAAAAAGTCACTTGCCCAGCGACTTCGTGGGGGCAACGGCCAAGGACCTCCAGTTGTCCGGCGTACCAGTGACACAAAGGTAGCAGGAACAACATCTGGCTTTTCTGAAGGTACCTCTCCATCAGTTGGTCGGACATCTCCCATTGGTATTCCCGTAACAGTGACAACCTCTGGATCAAAGGCAGTCACATCGCCCGATGTGGTGGCTTGGGGTGGAGCCAGAGATTCTCCAACTGAGCTACAACAACCCCAAACTCCCCCAAAAAGCAATGGCCTGCTGCGCAGAGTCAAAAGCTTAAAAGTTGGATCAAGTCGGCGTGCAGCAGCGTAAAACGACAGTATGAAGATAAATATATAAGATAACCAGCATTATATAAAGGCTAACATGGCCACCTTCCCTACTACGGTAAATCTACCGTTATTTTGATACATTTTGTTTTCCTTTCTTCTCTTTTCTTTTCTTTCCTACTGGCTTGGAAGTTGTCTGTCCTTTTTTAATTGTCCTTTTCAGGTATAAATTTATATTACACATTTTGTTCCTATTGCTAAGTTGTACAGGAAATACTAAAAAGCCAAAATATTGTGGTTCGTACGACACGAGTGATAAAAGAAACTTTGACATCAAATATACTTTTACCTTTTATATCGCGAGAGTCATTTCTATTTAAGAATTCTTCTTAACTTTTGTCACACTTTTCTATTCATATTTTTAGTACTTGCAGTATAACCTACTTTCTCGCTTAATTCTCCAAAGATGCCCTTTATTTTTTCATACATCCATATCATAATCCAAACTCTTGAATGAGAACGGCTCATATTGGTAACCTTCGCCTTGAAAAAATTTGGACATTGCCTCAACCCAGTGTAATCGCAAAGAATGCAGCATTGCACTTGTACCCTCCATAAGAACCAGAATACAAACTGTTAAAGTAAACCAGAATCCAAACAAGAAAACAGTCATCAGAATACCCTTGGTTCCTGTAGGACCAAAAGCACCTGACATTGTCATAGACCACAGCACGGACGAAAGCTGGTTATGGGCAAGTGAAAGCGCCCAAAGACGAAGATAAGAAGCTGTGTGTGACACGCAGTTCAAGCAAAACTCAATAGTGTGGATGACTTGGTGAATCATGACGTCTCCAAATTCAAAGTGGCCGTCGTGGGAATCATCAATGTCTTGGATAATCATTGCATCACCAGCGTCTTCCTCCATACCAGCAATGTCACTTAGCCGGCTTTGATGATGAAGGTCCTCGTAACCAAGAGCCTGTGCTCGCCGGTTTTCGTAACGCAAATAAAGAGGTTTAAGCAATAGTAGCCAAGGCACACAAACCAACGCCAATAGTACAAGCACAACTTGAACAAATGCTTGACCAGGATAAAGTGGTACATCAATTTTTCCCGGGGACAGAAACATGTTGATAAGCATGTTCAGTAAACCTGGTGGTGGTTTGCCAATTTTAATCCAATCCACAGACCATTTATACAAAATTGTAAGAGATAAATACCCAAAGATACTTTGCATGAAAATCATGGAAGGAATAAAGTTGCCAATAATATCAATCTTTGACTTAAAATATCGGTAGTTGACCAAGGAAAAGCAGAGTGAATACGTCATGTGTGCGAATCCCATGAGAATAGAGAGTTTCATTTTATATGAATTTGTGAAAATCAAGTTATTCTCTGTCCCATGCCAGGTCGGATCAATGCCAATAGGATAAACGCCATTCGGTTGAGCCACAATGGTCTCACCCTCGGACCAAGACTCCGGCCACTTCCATCGAGGAGTGAAAAGGGTCATGGATATAGAAAACATATCATTGTACAAAATTCCGGTGTACATAGAGAAGACTCCCATTAATAGAAGAATGTAGCGACCAGAGTACGCCATGTCAAAAATCTCATCACGCTTCATGCGTCCAATTTTCTCCTCATTTACGACCAATGCGAGAGCTGCCAAAGTAAGAATGATGCCGTGTCCAATATCACCAAACATGATGGCAAACATAAACGGAAAAGTAATGATGGTAGGAAGACCAGGGTTGACTTCTTGGTATGTGCAAATGCCATATGCATCAACAATGCTTTGAAACGCACTGGTGAATTTGTTAGTGCGATGAAATGTGGGAGGAGTCCTGTTAGTTTGAAGCTCGTTAACCACAGAAGAAATATGAATGCCTGCACGCTCAGTAATAGTGCGCAAGGAGTTTTGAATCATAAGAATATCGTCGCTAGGAACCCAACCTTCCGCAATTAGGCAGCGGCGGGTTTGGTCATAGTTGAATAAGTTCAAAGCAGAATATATAGCTTTCTCCTTCTTAACAATGATATTCCATGCTGAAATATTTTCAGCCAGTAGCCGAAGCTCTGTTGTTAAAATTTGACCAGTACTTTCAAGAACAAGCTCGATCTCGCGTATTTTTGCATTGGTGGAAAGAACTTGTTCCCGACGAAATGTCTGGTTATCATCGACTTGATATAATGAAGCGTCGAGGGAATCACAAATACGTCTAATTTTCTTTAAAATGTTTTCTCCGTGTCCGAAAATGATAAACACATCTTTGGATACTGGCTCCTTTGTCTTGGGATCAATAATAGGCTCATCGATAGCCGAGTATCTCATGAACAAGTTACCTCGCAGTACGCGCCAAAGGATTCTTTCTAGTGCACTTGTCTTACTGCGATGTATCACACCAGCCACAAATTTAATGTTCAAATATGCCAAGCCCATTCCAGTATTGTCGGTGTTATCAGCCGGAACCGATGCTTCTTCTAAGTCACTTTGAAGCAATGGTGCATTGTCAGAATCAAAGTCACCATTGTCTAACGAAATCCTAACCTCGGCTGGATTACGGGATGCCCTGTCGAAGAACTGGCCGCTTCCCACTAATGCATGGCGTTTCTCGATAAGCAGAGATTTTCTAAGAAGTAATTCATCATATGAGGCTGTCAGTTGAGCGATTCTTGTTTCGACTTCATTTAACTTTTCTACCAGGGAATCGATTTCGCTGATGTTTGGAGCGGAAGCTATTGTTCCCTTTGGAGGGTCTGCCACCTCAATACCACGCTTCTCAGCTTGACCTTGGAAATATCTAAGCTGTCGTTCTACATTGTCCAACCTCCGGATTTCTTTTATAAAGGCGCGTTGAAACATGGAAACATCAGCATTGAGCTTCAGAGCAAGTTAGTATATCATCAAAAACCTGGAAATATAGAAACAAAAACTCACGTCTCTAAATTGTATAGTTCCCAGTTCGCCAAGGGTAGCCACTACCTCTCGCCCAATTTCTGTGGCCACGTAAAGTTGGACCAGAGACATACTCGCCGAGCCTGATGAATGCAAACGTTAGCTAAAGCTTTCTATCACAGTGGTAGGTGACTAGTCAATCAACGTACGAAATATGGCTTCCGGTCGCTCCATGATTGCAATAGAAAATAACCCGTTCAGATACTAAAAGATCCCCATTCAAGTAGAACCAATGGGGGAGAAAACGTTTGTCGAAAGTTGAAAAAAAAAAAAAAAAACCTCGAGTCCAGTTTGGTGGAAGAAGGGATTTTTTTGGACAATGTGTGATGAAAGATATGCCACGACGAAGGATTTGGACACCTAAACTTGAAAAATAGTCCAGTACACATTTTAAATGATGTAATGATTAGTCATCACTTATTGTTCAAAACATCGAGTATTTTCAAAAGAGCAAAAAGAACAAAACCACCGAGTTCTGTCAGTCGAGCTATTCTGAAGACTGACAAGTGTCTCGATTCAAGCAGAAAGAAAAGATCATGTACATGAAGATGAAGTTGTCTCGATTTTCCTTTTGTTCTGTATGAAATGACGTTAAAGGCTGGCTGGGTCGAGGGGTTTCTTTTTTTTTGTCCTAATGCCCACTTGTGTGTCTAAAAAAAAGTTCCACTTTTTAATTTCATTCCATCAATTTCTCTCCCTTTTCCTTTCTTTCCTCCTTTTAGGCTACATTCAAGTGTTTGAAATCAGCTCGTTCCTTATTATGAGTCTCATTATAAATACTTTGCCGTTTGGCTTATCGGCGTTTGCAGTCTTTCTGTGCGCTCACAACTATCTTCCCACCCTACAAGGTGTCCCGGATAAACATCAGCAGCAGCCCCAACAACATGCGATACACTCTTCCTCATTATACAACACTCCGCCGTCGCGAGAGTTTCCCTTACGGTCGCTGCTCACGCTGATTGCATCGTACTTTCGAAAGAACCAGCCACCGCACCAGCAAGAAAGCTCTCAGTTAATGCTTCATCAGTTGCTAGTGAATATTTCAGTTTATACAACCATCACCGCTTCAGTAGTTATTGTGGAGTTAGTCTTGTGTGAGATTTGCAACTGGGTAGATCCTATGGCGCGCGTATTTGTTTGGAAAATATGTACGTCAGTGCTATTGTCCATGTTGGTCGTGGTGATTCCGATTCTCGAAGCTTTCTTATGGCTTTCTTCGTCACCTTCGTATGTGATTTCAAGATTCAAGTATCCCTTAACTGCTGGAGCTTTTTTGGCTTGGCTTTTTATTTTCGCGAAACTAGGAAACTTTATTCCGTTGCCACCTCCTGAGCCGACGAATATTCCAAAGTCGCTTGCGTCAGTATACTGGTCGCCTGTGGCCAACCGGTCGTTTGCTGAAGAAACCCTCTCTCGCATTGTAGTAATTGGAGTCTGTGCGATGGCGATATTGTCAGGCTTTGCAGCCGTTTCAACACCCTACACGGTATTCATTAGTCGCACGAGGACCGTTCAAGTTCAAGACATGGAACGGATACAAAACTCTATTGAGACCACTAGTAATCTTATTCACACTAAGACCTTAGCTCATACATTGGTTCAGACGAAAATCAGGGACCGCCAGTTTATGTCGTCTACAAACCTGCGAAGCAAAATAATGTCGTCCATTCGGGCGTCTGTTGGCGGCGGCGACGAGCTAACGGAAGAGTTTCAAACTCTTGAGATGGAGCTCGATGGGCTTAAGAAAATGCGTGATGCTTTGGCGAGCGATTTGCAATCGCTTCAGGTGACTTACAGTTTACAAGTTTCGCGCAAAACGCCAATGGGGCGGTTAGTCCGAAAGGCGTACTATGTGTTTGCACTTTACTGCATATATCGACTAATAACAGTTTTATTACTGCGCAATCCTATTTCCCGTGCGCACACGCTACTCAAATTGTCGAGTAATAGTCATCGCCCAAGTGCTACCGGTAGCACGGGTCTTCTATCGGGATCAACAGCTGTAAGCACAGCTCCTGCCGTGTCTATTGCTCAGACTGATGCATTGGCTATCACTATAGCACATATTGCAGTTAAATTTTCTTCATACTCGGATGTCGACGCATGGACTCGGCAAATAGGCTTCATTTTATCTGGATTTCTCTTCATTGGATCTATTTCTAGCGCCCTCACGACTTTTAATTCATTGGCAAAAGCATTTCCTTTCTTGAAACAAGACAATTTGCTGCGCATATCGTCCTCAATCACGGCTGGATCCGAGTGCTATTCAGGACTTGGGTTACTTATTGTAGCCCAGGTGAGTGCAATATACATTCTGTCGACATCGTTACTGCTCCGCAGTAACTTACCTAAAGAAATGTCGTCTGCCATTACGGCTGCCCTAGGTGCACCGCTCGACACTGTTTTCGTTGAGTCATTATTTGATACACTGTTTGCTCTTGTGGCTGTTGTTTCATTACTGAGTTTATGGTTGGCGCACCGATATAACTTGGGAAGTGGAGATGACGAGTATTTGTACGACGAGGAGAGTTTATTGGAGAGCAATGGCAAGTTGGCTTGAAGTGTAACAGTTGAGTCATAGAGGAAGGGACTTTAGGAATAGTCATTTATTTATTTATTCATTAGATCATTTAATTACAAGTTGTTTTAGAAGATTTTTTTATTTTTTAAGAACCAATTGCAAATTAATTTTGGTATTAAAACTAAATTATGTGTGCCTGCGTGTTAATAGCCCAAGCGATAAAAATGAAGTGGAGAGTGGTAACATGGAGGAGGCGATGGGGCTTGATAAAATTTCGTCAAACATTTCTAGAGTCGTTTATTATACTTTGTTAATTCAGTTTAAAATTTTCATTGATAGTGAGGTGGAGAATAACTCTTCTCCCGAAGATTGAGTCGCTACTGGGACTTTCAGACTATAATTGCTATATATTAAATTTGAGAGAGAATTATTACAGTTAAAAAAAAATAAAAGAAATCAAAAAAGAGGATTCTGTTAAAAACTTTTTCAATTTACTTTTCGTATATTAAACAAGAGGGCATAGTGGTGAGAAGAGAAGGGTCGTCGGTTTTTACTCTCAGGCTAATTGCAAGAGATTAAAATTATTTTTTGTTTTTTCATGTCTGGGCTGGGAGCTCTTTGTAATATTGAAACCTCCACTTCAAACAGTATTTGAAGTTCTCTGGAGAATGCAACAAGGAAAGAAGAAAGAAAAAAAACTTCCATATTCAAATTAATTCGCTTCAACAGCAGCAAGTCTTTTGTGTTTGAATACCTGAACCAGTATCTTTAAATGAATCGCCTCCAAAGAAAAAGTTACCGAGATATCCTCCAATGAAAATGCAAATAATGACGTATCCGTTATAGTACATGGCGAGCAACATGACAAAGTATGCACCAGCGTATTGAATCACGTAGAAGAGGGCACGAATGGCCTGCTGGAAAAAGGAGGGAGTGAATCCAGTGCCAGATCCCAAGGCGGGAACGAAAAGTTTTGCAACAAAGGATTGCTCATGACTGCCAATTTTATTATCCAAAGCAGAGTCCTCAGGAGTCGCGATGTTTCTAGATTCCAGTTTCTTTTGATGCTGGGCGAGTAAGCTGCGGTCATACTCACGCTGCAGACGGCGAACGAGTTCAACAGCAATGCCCATCAATACTACGCCGATGCAGGTACCAGCAAACCCTCCTCGGGATTTAACGTGCCATGATCTGGCAATGAAACACGAGTCAATGGTATACCAGTTCCACAACATTGAAATTTTGCAGACACCCGGGGTAGGTGCTCCCATACCAGCCATACTCATGCCACCAGAGGCAGCGGAAGTGGCTGCAGCCTTTGCGGCAGAGGTAGCAGAAGCAGCCATATTCATGGCAGAAGTTCCCATGGCCATTGAGGTTGAGGCAGCGCTGGCGGCGGCAGATGACATGTCCATACTCATGTCCATTTTTAACAGAGTGTCCGGTATTTTGGATGTGTTCGGGTGCGTTAAAACGGTTGTGTTGGTGATGGGAATTT
>JAKVQY010000418.1:0-14191 GCA_030463045.1 Geotrichum macrosporum
ATATTTATTTATTTGAATAAGGGTTAGGTAAAAAAAAAATGAAGGCTTTGTAATGGAGATTCCAAGTAATAATGCTCTCAAACTTCAGTCTAGACCTTTTTATTTATTAATTTATTAATTTATTTATTTATTTATTTATTTATTTATTTATTTATTTATTTATTTATTTATTTATTTATTTATTTATTTATTTATTCATTCGTTTGATTTCTGAACGTGCTTGTAATATAATACAGGCCAAGGGAATGAGAGTATACTTGAACGCGCTTTAAACGCGTTTAGGAAGCATGGGCAGGGCACGACGGTGTAGCTAAGATATATGAACCGTCGTGAAAGTAAGTTTCGGATGCGGGACTGCCAGTTGTGCGGCAGACAAGACGAGGCATAATGTAGCTCAAGGTTCAGCGCTGGGTGAGTCTATCTGGTACGCCCAAATGATAATCTCGGTTGACAATTAAACTAGTGATTTCAAAGGGCGAAAGAAGAAGAAAAAAAAAAAAAGAGTTACGGTAGCCATTGAATTATTCAGCTCATTTCGCATTTATATTAAAATTAATTTGTAATAGGATGATGGTGAAGAACATTTTTTACAAGGAAAAATTAATAAATAAAAAAAGAGAAGTAATAATAGAAATAATAGAAACATAATATACAGGTGATTGAGTATAGACAATTGGTTGCTGTTTGACAGAGAAACTAGGATGGTGGAGGAGCTTTGGTCTCTTTATGTCTTGGTGATTTAACTTCAGCTGCGTCAAAGCGTCAAAGCGACGAACCGATGGGCAAGCTAATGGAATTTAGAAAGCTATTTTGGGTCCCATCAAGCACATGGACAGCGCATATCATCATGCTCATAGGCCCTGGAAGCGATGCAGCTCTGCTCTTTTGTAAAAGAGCCCATTGTTAGAATTGCGATAATATGCCTGTTCACAGAAATACCAATGGAATACTAGCAACAATAGCATTTTGAACACTCGTAAGAATACCAAAAACATCCGTGCACAAGGAAGCAAAGACGTGCATGGCGGGATTCGCTCGCTCTCCTAAGTCCACAAACGAGGGCGATTGTTTTCCAAAATTAGGGAAGTTTAGCCAGCTGAGCAACTCAGATGTCATTTCGCGAGACCAAGGATATTTCCTTTATACTGGAAAAGGGTAGAATGTTGACTGCATTAAGGGAGCGCCTTTTTCCCTATTGATGATGACTCTGGCCATGACGCTTTCGGGGAACAAATAAACAAAGAGTACCAGGGCTTTGCCGTACTATTTTGGGTCAGGTCTGGTCGGGCACAAAGAAATTAGGTTTTAGTGCTGGCTGGCTGGCTGGCTTGTCTCAACACGCGAAAACTTTAGTGCAAGAAGAAGAAGAAGAAGAAGAAGAAGAAGAAGAAGAAGAAGAAGAAGAAGAGAAAAAAGAGTTTCTACTTTTACCAGGCCCAAGTGGAGCAGCGGGATGAAAAAATAGACTTCCGAGAAACTTTCCAAGATTCTTTGAATTTCACGGCCCACTCGCAATTTGCCATTTATTTGTGTCCAACTGAGGGGAGCGAGGCAGGATGGATGGCACAAAACTGGTAAAAAACACTGGTCGATAGTACGAAACTGGATGTGAAATGGCCTAAAGTATCTTTCAAGCTCTTGCTACAGCTTTCCTTTAAGGGAGAATTAAAGGGATGAAGTCAAAGCCTGAATTTCTTGTTTGTCTTTTGAAAAGACATTGGCTTGCTTGGCTATTCTGTCATTTTGATTAATTAGACACTGTAGATGACTCCTCGAACGGGACCTCAAAGACTGACCCACTTGGTTAGCTCGTCATTTACACTAGGGAAGAAAGAAAGAAAGAAAAAAAAAAAATTAAAAAAACCGCGACGCGTATACATCAGAGGAGTTTCCCTTTATTGTATGACAGCTCCATTATAATGGTACTTGTGAGCCTTAAGCCTCTTGAAACTCTTCTTATGACTGGCGAACATTTATTCTGGGTTATGAAAGGCATTCTACATTTATATCTAAAGACCTCTCAGAGAGCGCTGCAGCCATGATAACGTACATTAGCCCACTCTCAAAGGCAGATGAGCTAGTCTGTTCTCTATCCTTGGATCTCGCATTGACTGGTAAGAATCTCCACCAGCTAAACCGCCGAAATCCCTTTGTCTGACTTGCGCGTAGAACACGCGCACGTGAGGTCACCATCCAGGATAAATAGACTGTTCTTATGAGAACAGAATGAGAGTCATGGCAGCTTTGCAAAATAGCCACACACTCCTACCCCTTATAGAAGAGAAGCTGAAAACTGGAGCCACCATCAATGCCGTCTCGGCATTCACTTGCACGAAACAACCTTACAGTAAATAGTCTACGGCACATACGCTGCTTCAGAAACATTCGTTGCAACTTACCTCGCGCCCATGCAGACAAGCCCGCTATTGAATCTCACCGTCATTCTCATACATTTTTCTTTCTCGTGACAGTGGAATGGACTTTCTGCATTGAAACCAAACGCCATGCACCACTAAAAAGTCAACGTAAATCGCCATTGCGCATGTATGCAGAGCCAAGTCTGTTCGATCGTAACCTGAAACTCATACTGACCCTTGCAAATCCCTTGCATCTGTATTACTGTACGTCTGGCACTGAAATGCCTAAAAATGCCCGGTCTACTGCACGCCCAGTTAATTAAGCTTGTATTGGTATCCTCACTATTTTAACATCCATCTTCCAACTGTACTGTTCCTCGACATACCCCCATGACTCCATTAAATATTAGCACAGGCTCGCCGTGTCTCAAAGACTTTTTGTAAATAGTGGCTTCCTCTAGCACTCTTTTGGTCAGTAGGTGGTGCCTCATAACGCCACACAAGCAACCCACACTAAGAGGAGGAGTCTTCCACCCTCCGTCGCGAAAAAGTGCAATATTAGTGATGCTGCCCTCAGTCAGCTCGTCGCGTGGGTTGTATAGCAAAACTTCCTGATATTTTGGTCCGTTTGCTTTAAGTGTGCGCTCACGCGCCTTGTTGTAGTTTTCGCGGTGCGTCGTTTTAAAGGAAGTAAATGGACCAACCATAATACTCTCCTTGTCAAGGTACACAGTGTAATGCGGATCGTCCAAAGCAATCTGCCGCGTCAGCCCTGAAAATAGGTTACTCCTTCTCGGCACTTCTGATGCTTCAACAGTCAACTCTCCGTCCTTTGAAACCAGCGCCCGCATTTTATATGGCTTCAAAGGATCCAGAGACTGCAGTGCCAATCTTAATTCCCCTAATAAATGTTCGTAGGGAATCACAATATTCCAGTGAAAAAAGTCCGCAGCAAATTGCAAACGTTGCTGATGCAGCTTTAGCAGGAAAAAGCAGTCCTCTGGAATAATACCCTCAGCAACGCTATTTCGATACACGTCCTCCCCAACTAGTGAAACATCATAACGAATTGTGCTGAGAACTTCAAACGGAACGTTTGGAATCACTTCTGTGGAGATGAATTGCGCCAGTTCATGAGACTCTGGAAACTTAAAAGGCTGAAAAGAGTCATCTGTAGGCGGGATCCAGCTTTTCAAAAAGTCTTCCGTACCGTCTGGCAGATAAATATCTTCGTCAGAAGCGCCTGTTGACATCCAATTCCAATCCATTGTGAGGTGCTACGTGTGTGTGAGGACTTGGATTTTGGTGAATGTCATCAAAGAGAGGCAAATTGACCTGGGGCAATGTAAAATATCACGTAAAACGTTACTGGAGCAACACATTGTTTACTTTTTGCGACCCGTACCCTGGATTCAGGAACTTCTGTATGTCCATTTGAGCCATGTTTTCTTTTCAAACTACAAACATCCCTCTCTCCAACTAGTTTTTCAACCCTTCCACAACACACTGAACACTCTATTTTAATGCCTCGTGGAGCTCTACTTGGACCACGTACCTCTTATTCAATCAGTAGGTAACTAGTATCTTCCATTTCTACCGCTGGCCTACCCCCTCAAATGAGCCCAAGTAGGCGTGAGTCTTACATAACTACCCAGCTGGAGTCGATGAATATCCAGCTGCAAACCCTTTTTGACGATCTAGGAATTTCTTCAGAAGAGCGCAGTAATCGCGAGAAGAACGTGTATGCTGTAATTGCTGAAGCGCTAGAACGGCATGTGGAAGAAGTCAGGATTGAACGAGACGAGCTGAAATCAAGATGCCTCGAGCTGCAGCAAAACACAAGAGATATGGCCTCAGCGTTACGAGACGTGGATCTAGATCGAGTCCTAGGTCCATTGAGCCCGCTCGTATACTCAGAATTTGCTCCTCCATACCTTCATGTTGAGAGTGGCCTCATGTCAATATTTAATGCCCTGGAAGTTATCTACACTGAAAGATCGAATGCAGCAAATGCCCTTATGGCTCAGTTGACTGGTCTTTCTGATAAAATTGACGGGATGACAATATCTGAAGACCTGAAACCCCCTTCCAATAAAGACGACTTGAACCTCTCCAAAAGTTATTTGGCTCAACTTGAGGCGGAAATTCAGCGCTGGCGGAATGAACTCCAATCTCGAATCTCAAAAGTCTCCATGGTAGCAACCCAGATAGTTAATCTTTGGGTTGAATTAGGAACTCCCCAAGATTCAATTGACGGCAAGGTCATGTCTTGTTATAAAACGCAACCAGAACAATTAGGAACAACACTAGCCGACCTTTTGAAACTAGAAAATTTGAGAGATTCGCTCATGCAAGAAAAGAGTAGACGTGAAGAAAGACTAGCAACTTTATCAAAAGCTACGCTAGTGCTTTGGGAAAAGTTATCAGAAGACGAACAATATACAAACGAATTTCAAAGAACTAACCGTGGACTAAGCTTGCAAGTTGTTGAAGCTTTTGAAAGGGAACATTCTAGGTTACAAGAGGAGAAGCGTCAGCACATTCACGTTTTTATTCAAGATGCCCGGGAGCAACTTCAGGAGCTGTGGACACAGCATTATTTTTCAGAGGAGGAGACGTTTGCGTTCACACCTGCGTGGGCAGATGTATTCACTGACGCTTCTTTGGAAGCACACGAATCTGAAATTGTCCGACTAGAGGAACTACTCAAGGAAAGACGGCCCATTCTTCATTTAATCGAGCAGTTTAACGAATTACAAAATGAAGCAAAACAGCTTGAGGCTTCAACACAAGACGCATCACGATTGCTCCAGCGCGGTGGCGGCAAGCGGGATCCAACACGATTACTGCGTGAGGAAAAAATGAGAAAACGACTTGCAAAGCGTAAGCCGATAGTGCTACACGATTTGAAGAAGAGTCTGGAACGATGGGAGGAAGAAACTGGAAAACAGTTTTTAATAAACGGCGAAATCTTTAGTGATATACTGGAAGCTGAAATGGACAAAACTGGAGTCAAAAAGCGCAAGCCCCTTGCACCGTCATCACTGACGCCATATGTCAAGCCAAATGTCCGGGTAGCGCCAACTCTGGCTACACCGCGTCAGATGAATGCACCAATGAAATCACCAACAAGGACCGTAGCATCTCCTACCAAACCCCCCCCTAGACCCATTTCTGTGAAACAAGCCATGCCTCCTCCAAGTATCAGACCTGGGCTTTACTCTCCACCTAAGCCAAGACTAGAGAGTAGAGGTTCCAGATCGCACACTTCACTAGGAGAACATAGACCAATGCTGTCGGGCAGATCAACCTACATGGATACTCCTAGCCGGGCAGAAAAAACGGCTAAAAGTGAGATTAAATCTTTGGCTTCACGAAGTCAAAGTGCACTGGGCAATTATCCCAATTTGGCTACCAATAGTCGACCGCGTTCAGTCATGGGCTCAAGAAGTCCGACTTTTAGTAGCGGTATAGCAAGGCTGACTGAAAAGGCAAATGGAAACATATACTCCAGTACTGAGCAGAATAGGTGTGCTACAAGTTTAGGAACTTATAGACCCCCCAGTCCACAAAAGTATTCAAGACCACCGCCTTCTTTTGTTAGCAGCACACCTTCATCGCGAACTATATCTACAAATAGCACCGCGGGATCTGAGAACTGGCAGCCACTTGACGACACTTCGAGCAGTGAAGACGAATTTGACGATCCTGTATATGTGAATTTGACGATCCTGTATATGTGAAATGGCGGGAAGAAGCTGTAAGGCGACTTGAAAACACGCCTAAAGAAAAGGGATTGCATTCGTCCGGCGAAACGTCTCATCATTCGCGCAGTCAGCGGGTTTCTGATTTCAACTGGGAAAAGGATACTTTCTAACGGACGAAAAGGGAGTTTTACGATATGAATTTTGATTTGATTTGATTTTAGTTAGCTTGTAATGATTATTTTTACTGTTTTTTTTTTTTTTCTTTTGTAACGCACGTTGTTTTTAATTTGTACTCAGAATTTACCTATGCATTGCTGTTTGACAAAAAATTTGGGTTAAACAGTTTGAATCAACATATGAGAAAAGGCCTGAATCAGGGTCCTCAAATGCTGGTGAGCGATTAGTGCAAAAGGCTCATTTAGCGATAAGCCCAACTGGGGGCATTTGGGGCGAAACGAAGACATTCCACGAGGAGCCCAAGCACAGGAACGTGAATGATTCTGGCCGCAATGCTTCTTGAATTTGCTACTTGAGCCTTCGAGGTGGAAGAGAAAAAATGAAATAACTTTCTGAATATAAACTTAGTGCTAAACTTTTAATGAATTTCATTTGTATTATTTTCATTCGTTTGAAGATTAAGATTTATTGTATTTTTTATTATTTTTTTTATTTAACTTTTCTACGCAGTCCTCCTTTCATTCTTCCTGTCAGAAACAAATATCTTTATTCAAGTTCGCTGCCAACATTTCACTTTGCGTTTTACCTTCCTTATACTCTTAAGAACTGGCAGTAACTTCTAGTGCTTTTGCCTTTATATTATACAGACTAAAAGATCTTTTTGTCTTGCCATTGTTGTCTTTTCAACGGACCCTGAAACAAACTCCCTCACTGCTTCCTCAATGCTGCCTACTGTCGGTACCAGGACTTCAGTGGATCCAGGCTCCTCAAAAATGACACGAAGCTCAAGTAGCAAGGCTGGATCAAGCCCGTCTCCAAATACAGCATCTTCCAGTAGCGGAGGCATCTTGCATAGCGGTATAAATTCCGCTTCGTCTGATTCAATTGTACCCTCTGCACTGACCTCGAACAAGCAACTCCCCCAGAAGCAAAAACAAAATAGTGCTGGACGCGACAGAAAGGGCTCTGCGGGGTCAGTCATATCTTGGTCTGAGACGTCGTCTAATGCTTCGGGGCTCTATTCCGATAATGGACCTGCCAGGTTTCCAACTGCCCCAAATAATGCCGAAATTTACGATACATTAGAGCGAGAACAAGAAGCAATTGTTAATAAAGTACGTTTACATGCTTGAGCAGACAGTTGAAATTCTAACATTCTACAGCTTCAAAGAGAAATAACGGCTCTCAAAGGAGACAAGGTCAGGAGCCGGTCACGTTCGTCATCATCCTCCTCATCGGTGTCTCGCCGTCCCTCTACTCGATCTATCTACTCTTCGTCAGACACTGAAGAAGTGCATTCTTCAGGAAGTTTATTAATTCCCCCTTCACCATTAGTATCCCAGCGGTCCACAAGGACAAGCTTTGGGTCAGGCTCGCTTCCTGCGACTGATGAGTCGCTAATCAACGGCCTCCGAAGAGAGAATGAGTCTCTTAAAAGGCGTTTGGCGGACCTCTCCATAAAAGGTAAGGGCTACTTGAAAAACTTCTATACGTTACGAAACTAACTGGTCTACATAGTTGCTGAGAAAGATAAGGAGATTGAAGTTCTCTTGAAGTCCAAAAACGACTTGGCAAAAGTTTAAAAGCTCATATAAATGTATAACGTGAGGCACATTATGTGCTCACATCATAAAATTCAATTACACACAGTTTCACTTTATCTCCACTGGAAACACTTGAATTAAAAAAAAAAAAATAATAATAAAAATAAAAAGGACGCTTTTTTTGTGACGCCAAAATCAAAGTCGTCCACAACCAAACCTACGTCCATACTCTTAAAAGGTGGCGCGCCCAATGGACACTGCTCAACTGTCGTAAAATCCAATGTATCGAGGAATATAAATCCTGAGAAACTTCTCAGTTGATTCTTTTCCTCATCTGTTCTGAATCTATCCATCATACAATAAATACACTATGGTATGGCTTTCGTGAGCGTTGGCAGACTCAAATACTAACTATAGAATGAACAGATCATGAGACAGAAATATGCTCCTCTCCCCAGACTAGCAGTGCTGTTAGTCCTACTGGTCTTGGCGCTCTCTGTGGTTTCCGCTGCGGATTCCAAAAATCGCCTAATTGTCCAGCGCGAGTCTGGATCTGGTCTCAAACGACGCAGTGAATATTCAGCAGACGAATACGATGAGGAATATGATGATGATGATGACGAGGAAGAAGATGATGACGATGACGGATCTGATTGTGACAATGGCAATGATGACGATGATGGATCACAATGGCACATTAGCGCCAATGACTCGTCACCCCCACCCAAGAAGCCTGTGAATCCCGATTATAAGAGCAAGCCCCAAGGAATGACTCTTTTTCCTCAGTGGCTGACTGATCTCACTGGACTCAAGGAATGGCCCGGTCAGAACCCACCCTATATCCCTATGGCGAACATTAACTTGGATTTTCTTCCCGTTGTGCCTCTTCGCGCCCTTGGTAACTGTACTGGAATTGACAATTCCCACTGTGCTTTTGACTGCAACAGGTGTACCGCTCCTGATGACATTGTTTCGTGCCCACTGTTGTCGCAAACCTTTGATGACGGTCCTGGCCCTGCCACTCCTAAGCTACTTGAAAACTTGCAAACCCGCACTACGTTTTTTACACAAGGAATCAATGTAGTTCGATTTCCAGAGACTTTTAAGCTGCAGCATGAAAAGGGACACTTGCTGGCATCCCATACTTGGAGTCATGGTAACCTTGCTGGGCTTTCAAATCAGGAAGTTGCTGCACAAATTCAATGGTCTATTTGGGCAATGAATGCAACTGCAGGAATTGTGCCTCGCTACTTTAGACCTCCTTACGGAGCCAGTGACAATCGTGTTCGTGGAATTACCAGGCAGTTTGGCCTAGTAAATGTTTTTTGGGACCGTGATACCTTTGATTGGATGGTTAATGACAGGCAACGAACCTCTGGTCAAGTTGTAGAAGATGTTCAGTTGTGGAAGAATCAAGCCCCAATGGGTCTCTTGCTGGAGCACGATTCAACTATTGACGTGGTTAACGTGGGCATTGAGATTGCCAAACTCCTTGCAGCGGACCCCCAATTGACTGTAGCTGAGTGTGTAAATCAAGCATGGTACCAAAACCAATAGGTTAAATACTGTGAATAAAAGTCGATTTTTTTACATGAAAAAAAAAAAAAAACAAACTTTTAAGTCACTTTTTCTATTTTCCTAGAGCTGCCCAAAGTCGTTTCTCATCGTCATTTTTAAAATCTAGCACTGTAGAAACGACTGGCATTAGCTGAACACGTTGCTCCTTATGTTCTAAAAATCCCAGCAACACATTTTTAATATAGGGCACATTTGGGCCAGTAGAAGACAGCGATGCATGCAAATTAGTAGACCCTGCAGAGCTCACTGACGACGACGAACCCTCTCTGCGGAGCGAAGAAACAGTCGCACTGTCTGAAGAAGAAGAAATACCACTGTTTTCCAATTGTTGTTTGAGTTTTGCTTTATCAGATTGCAGCGCCCTAATGTCCTTATTCAAGGTGTGTTGGTTTTGGTACAACTTATCAACCCTTGACTGGCTCTCCTCAACTAACTTCTTGAGACTTGTAATTGTTTTTGTAGAAGTTTTGAGTGTACCTTCAGTACGAGCAAGGTTTTCCTTTAGCTGAGAAACAACCTCCCGAGCTTCACTAGCCTCTTGTTCAGCGGCAGCGAGTTTCTCGTCAGCATGCGAGCGCGATCCTCGAAGTTCAGAAATATCACGATGATACCTTGTTTTCTCCTCTTGCACAAGTTCCAGAGACTGTTCTAGTTCCCGAATTCGTATTTTAAAGTTCTCAACTTCGCGATTGCGGCGTTTGGCAAGCTGACTGGCTTCAGACTCAAGTTGATCACGTTCCTCAGTAAGAAACTCTAGTTTTTCAGTAACTTCTTTAAATTTAGAATCTTGTGACCCTTCGGTATCTGTGAGCAAACGACGCATCGTACTAGCTTCCCTAATTCTTTCTTGTAGATGTTTGTGGGTATCCGAAAGTTCCTCTTCCAAGGTTTCACATCGTGCTGTGGTTTCCATCAATCTCATTGAAAGTTCTTCAACTTGTTTACGACTAGACTCCAGTAATGAATTAGTGCTTGATCTTTGCGACTCTTGTGCTTCTGCTGCTCCACGCAAATGCCCCAACTCGGATACGAGTTTAGACCTCTCGGCTTCCCATGTTTTGCGCGTGCTAACGTGAACATCGAGATCCCTCTGGACTCGATCAGCTACCTGCTTAGAGTTGGATTCTCTTTCAATTAAACTTCGTCGTTCAGTTTCCAAGCGTTGTAAATTTTGGCGTAATGCTACCATTCTTGCCTCTGTTTTACGCTGTGCATCCTGCACATCCTCCAATTCGTCCTTCAGATCGTTAATCTTGTCTTCCTTTTCGGATGCAATTGATGTCAAACTAGAGATTTCAACTCTTAATTCTTTTTCTAGACCCTGAAGTCGCTTAAGTTCAGAGCTATGGCGGTCTAACAAATCTTGAATCGAATCCAGATTTTCGACTTTTGAGCTTAGAGTCTTAATTGTACCCTGCAATCTTGAGATTTGGTCATTGCATACTGATATATCCTTAAACCGCTCCTGAGCAAGTGCAAGATTGGCCCGTGCATTCTTTTCAGCTGTAGCAAGTGCAGTTTCCAAATTACCAACAACTTTATCTTTCTCCTTTCTAACAGACTCCACAGAATCTTTTAGTTTCTTCGCTTCTTTCTCAGCCTCAACAAGTTTGGCAGATACATCCTTTAATTTGTCGGATCCCTTTTCTGCACTAGCCAGTTTAGTTGTGACATCCTTTAGTTTAGCCTCGGTCGCTGCTAGGTCCTTTTTTGAAGCATCTGCTCGTTTTTCGAATTCCGTAAGTTTTTCTTCAAGTTTTGCATTCACAGCTTGAACGGCTTCAAGTCGCTTTTCAGCTCGCGCAACACTATCATTTTGGCTGGAATCCCTTTCATCAAAGGACTTTTGCAACTCTGAAGTTTTTATTTCAGATTCAGTTTTCAAGATCTTTAGTGACTCTTCTAACGCATCCCGCTCCTTCTCAACGGCGGCAAGTTTTTCTTTGATTTGAGCATGCTGATCAGCAAGCTCCTGAAACTGCCTCTTTTCCCCCTTTGAAGCCCCGCCTTCCATATTCTTTATTGACTCTCTGGCAATTACCAAATCCTGCCCGACTTCTGCCAGCATTTCTCTTAATGAAGTTACTTCTTCGGCTTGTGTTTTCACCTTTAACCGCATGTCTTCGTTCTCCTTGCTAAGTTTGGAGACTTCTACAGATGCGTCGATGACAGGTCCAATTGACTCTTCTAATGGCTCAGTCTGCTCTGTAGTTTTTATTGCTCGATCTGGAGTCTTCCCAGCAGCGGCGGCCTTCTTTCTATTTCTCTTCTTCTGGCTTTTGGATAGCGGCGCGGCAGATGATTGTTCAGTGGCCGCTAGAAGAACAGGAGACGAAGGACGTGGAGTTTCTGGGACATTTGTATTTTTCTGCTTCAGCTGCTCCAGTTCTAATTTGAGGGTTTCGACAGTTTGTTCCGATTCAGAAAATTTTTCTCTGAGGGTTTGTGCTTCAGATTGAAATTGCTCTAAAGAACCCGTTTTATCATGCAGTCGTTTGGAAATGCTTTCGAACGTTTTCAACTCGGTATTTTTGGCCTCTAAATCACTTTGAAGTCTGTCAGAAGCGGCCTTCTGACTTCCAAGTTGTTTCTCAAAGCTAATGCATTTCTGCTGTAGCTCAGTTTCATTCTGTTCCTTCATTTCCAAGATTTCACTATACTTGGCCTGAAGGTCGCTCTCGACCTTCTGATAGCCTTCCAGTTCCTCTTTAAGCTTTATGATTTCTGCTTGAGATTCGGAAAGCACTTCAGAATGAGTTGCAGAAATATCTCGCAACTGGTTTTCTAGTGTTTGAACTTTTTCAAGGAGTTTGTCTTTTTCGGACGTCAATTTTGTGACACTTTCAGATGAACTACCAAATGTCTGGCCAAGTTTGACTTCAAGTTCCTTAATCTCTGCTGAGTGGGTTTCTTTTAATCTGGACGAGTCCTCTTCCAATATATTAATCTTGTCTGAAAGACTTTTCAGCTCTGTAGAATAGGATTCCTTCTCTTTAGAAGAGCTATTCTCACTTTCAGCAACCTTATCCTGTACCTCTTTTAATTCCAAAGCATGAGCTTGTTTAGCTTTGGACGCTTCATCTGCCATTCTTCTGAGTTCATCGTTTTGCATAGCCGCTTTCAGGGTCAGATTCTGAAGATATTCCACCAACGTTTCGGATTCTGAAATAGAATGGCAAGGAGTGAATTCCCTCAGAACACGCTCAAAGACCACAATAAGTTCAGATTTCTTTTTCTCCAGTCGATATGCCTTCAGCAATTCTGGTTGATGTTAGAAAAAGAAACTTAGACTATAAAAGACTAGTCCTATACATACCAGGATACTTTTCTTCGTATTTTCTAAACTTGCGTAACTTGGATGC
The DNA here is from genome assembly GCA_030463045.1 of Geotrichum macrosporum. Classification (NCBI taxonomy): domain Eukaryota; kingdom Fungi; phylum Ascomycota; class Dipodascomycetes; order Dipodascales; family Dipodascaceae; genus Geotrichum; species Geotrichum macrosporum. Next base: position 12,726 of record JAKVQY010000418.1, read on the forward strand.
AATCTCCTTTGAAGTATGAACCTCGTCGCTCTTTTTAGCATCTTGAGGCTCAGCGTTCGGCTTCTCGACAAATTCAGGGACTTTAGTGGACCCATTAGATTCTGGCAGATCTGTGTTTTCTGCATTTGATTCTGTAGCCGCTGGTGGTTCTGGATTTTCCGCACCGGACGTAAGATTCTTTGCAGCCTCATTATCGGAGCTGCTCTGATTGCTGTTAAAGACAACTTCTAGGGCACCAGGATCGGGGGTTTGTTGATTTAGTATCTTGGCATTAGTTTTGAGTGTTTGGAAAGCCGAGGCCATGGACCCAGAGTCTGCTCGTTTGACGTTACTTCCAGACTTGTCTGACCCATTGCTAGATGCCGGGCGGTTCGTGGAATTGACAACGGACTCAAACTCCTCCGAAATGTTCTTGCCTATCTGAGTTATTCGAGAAAACATGTTGTACCTGGTGTCACCCTCCAAGGACAGTCTTACAGTAAGACAGTGTATATCTAAATAGAAAAGAGAGTGAAACTTTTGTTCAGAAGCTGGACAAAAGAAAAAGTTCAAAAGAACAATTAGGAAATTGGAGTGCAGGTTGTCTTTTTGCCAGAGTTTTGGCCAACATCTTCATTTAAACAAGTCACATGACTAAGAAACGTTTCCATATATAAGGGCCTATAAATTGTGAATACAGAGCACACAGTAGAATGTTTGGATTCCACCCAAGAGCATTGTATTTTTAAAGGCAATAACAACTCTTGAATATACTTGCTCGCCCTTGTTAAAATTCGGCGGCCACTTAGGGGGATATCAGGCGCTTGAGTTACGAAGGAATATGGCGTCCTAGAGTATTTGCAGGGCTGTCTCTTTTCTAGCGCTGCCATGAAACGAAACGCTATTCAATAGGTCACCAGTATTAATTGTAAATCTGATTTATGTGTAACAATTTTTTATAAGATAATGATCATACTATAATATGCCTTTTTTAAAATACAGGAAAAGCACGTCTACAAGTCAGCATCATCCTCATCAGGAAGAGGAAGAGCAGTTGCCTCCTGCATCTCAGTCTGGTACTTGGCCATGAGTTCCTCGTCAACCTGAACCTCAGGAGGAGCAAGAGCAGGGGAAGCGACAAACTCAAGAGCAGGGTTGCCAACGAGCTTTCTAGCGAGCCAAAGGAATGGTTTCTCAAAGTTATAGTTGGACTTGGCAGAAATGTCATAGTACTGAAGGTTCTTCTTTCTGTGAAAAGTGATAGCCTTGGCCTTGACCTTACGTTCCTTGACATCTACTTTGTTTCCGCAAAGAACGACGGGGATGTTCTCGCAAACACGGACAAGATCACGGTGCCAGTTGGGAACATTCTTGTAGGTAATACGGGAGGTGACGTCGAACATAATGATACCGCACTGGCCATTGATGTAGTAACCGTCACGGAGACCGCCAAACTTCTCCTGACCAGCTGTGTCCCATAACTGTAA
>JAKVQY010000419.1:0-14184 GCA_030463045.1 Geotrichum macrosporum
CCTTAAGTGACCCCACGACCAGGTTCGGGGAATTTACAAAAAAAAGACCCAACCAAAAAAATTACCAAAAACTTATAAAAAAAAAAAAAAAAACCCAAAAAAAAAAAAAAAAAAAAAAAAAAAAAAAAAAAATTTGCAAAACACGATTTTGATCTTTGAATTTTTTTTTTTTCAATTTTTTATTTTTTCCTTTCTTTCTTTTCACTTATCATCATCATCATCATCATCAACATTATCATCATCTTCATCATCATTGTCTCTTTCAAGATCCTTGCCAGTTTCTCATTATTCATCTGATTCCGTTCGTTGGACTCAAAAGAACACTCCTTGGATATCATTCGTTGAACAAACTCAGCTGCACAGAATACCAACCGCCTAATTTTTATTTTTTTTTGCTTTCGTGCCTACCATGAACACCATCCAAATGGCGGAATCCTTCAACTCCCCCCAGAATGAGCTTCCTCCGTCTTCAAACTTGATGTTCTTTCGTAAGTAACTAACCGATTCTAAGATGACATGCAATGTTTTTGGGCTCCTTCAGAAAAAAAATACAAAAAAACCGTTGGAAAGTTACTAACCAAAACCTTTTTTTTTTTCCATTCAGCAAACATGGGACAGGACAAGAAGCAAGCGAGAAAGCCTAAACCAAGGCCTAAGAAGTACTTGTGCCCAGAGGTCAACTGTGACAAGGCATATTCTAGACCATGCTTGCTGGAACAGCATCTGCGCTCTCACGCCGACGAGCGCCCGTTTGTTTGCACTCACCCGGAGTGTGGAAAAGCCTTTCTGAGAGACTCACATCTCAAGACCCACATGCTTTCACACTCAGTGGAAAAGCCGCTATATTGCTCATATTGCGGCAAAGGCTTCAACACCAACCAGCACTTGAACCGCCACGAACGCACTCACGTCCCCTCCATCAAATGTACATACGAGGGATGTACTGCTGCGTTCCGACGCAACTCACAGCTGAGAAGACACATTTCAGAGTGCCACACGTTTAGAAAGCAGTTCATTTGTCCTGCTTGCCCTCGCGAGTTTGACGTAAAGAGCCGTTTGGACACACATATTGCAAAATGCCACGGAGTGTCCGGCGCAAACACTCCTGCGGGTAGCCATATGGCCACTCCTACTCCTGCCAACAACCTTATTCATCAGGCATACCACTGCGTGAATGAGGGCTGCTCGGAAAAGTTCGAGTCTTGGCCAGATCTCCAGACCCACCTCAAGGTCATTCACAAGCGCCTTATTTGCACGTTATGTGGAAAGCTGTTTGAGGGAGCGGATTCCTTGGATTTACACGTCAAGGAACACGAGTTGGAAAACTCTCGCTTGATGGCTCAGGAATGGCATTGCCGCGAGCCGCAGTGCGAGCAGTATCCTGCTGCGTCGACTTTCCGAGAAAAAGACAGTCTCATCTCGCACTATCAGCAATATCATGGATTTGTTCCAGAAACTCTTCAAGTTCAAGTCCAGACCCCTGCATCCGCAGACTGTCTCCCACCTCTCTCGTCCATCACCGATCAGCACAAGCAGCAGCACCAGAATCAGCAGCAGTTTTTGCAGACTCTCCCTCAGCAGCAGCAGCAACCCCTTCCCCGTCTGCCTTTCAATACTCCATATCCCCAGCAACAAGCTCTTCCGACTGTCCGCGAGCCACTGTACAAGCAACCACCCATTATTGAGCGTCTCGCTGGAGCTGGCTACGATGCTAATCGTCGTATTGAATGCCCAGTAGAGGGATGCGGGTACCGGTTTGCTCGGGAGTATGACATGAAACGCCACGCTAAAGCTGTTCATCCACACATTGTCATTGAAGAGTTGATGTCCGCTTCTAGAGTGTCGTCTGAATCTCCTTCTCTTGTAAACAATAATCTTCATGGCGATGCTGGCCAGTTCAACGCAGCAATGTCCAAGTTTAAGTTTTACATGCCTCCTGCTAACATTACTCCTCACTCTGAACTGTCTCCTGCGTCTAACCAAAACAACTCCTCATCTTCATCATCTCCTGCCTCATTCCACCTCAAACACGAAGATCTTGAGGTTCCACCACTGGATCACCAACAGCAGCTGCCGTCTCTTTCACAGTATCATCAGCAGCCTGGCCACCCGGTTCATCCTTCCCAGCAGCATCAACAGCAGCACCAACAGCAACACCAACAGCAACACCAACAGCAGCATCAACAGCAGCACCCAGCTCAGCACCAATCCCAGCAACAACAGCACCATCACCATCACCAGCACCATCAGCCACAACAAAGTGGACCCCATCACCCTCATGGACTGCCTTCATTTGATCCTGCGCTTTTGGTGTTCAATTCTTCTCCTAACGGATTCGATTACCTTCCACATGACCTTGCACTGGGCGGGTTTTCCTCGGTGCCAATGTCCCACGATCTTTTAAACGAACATTCTTCACCTGCTGGTGGACCTCCTGTTTCTGCTCACCACTATCCTCTTCAGCATCAACAGCCACAACAGCAGGAACCACAACACTCTCATCAACAACCTCAGAGACATCCCACTCAACCTCAACAAACGGGTGAAATTGATCCAATGATTGTAAACGGCTCAGTTTAAAATATTTTGAAACACACAAAAAACAGAAAAAAAAAAAAACTTTAAAAAAAACAACGATAAATTGTACCATATTGAAATGTCCGAAAAAAAAAAAATCCAGAAAAGCGATACAGAAAAAAAAAAAATTTGGAACCCTGTAATTTTAGTTTATTTGTTTTATTACTTTGATTGGCCTTTATTGTATATAAATATATAGAGAAAATATAGAAAAATATAGAAAAATATAGAAAAATATAGAAACTGTTTTATTATTGAAATTATTCGGCTTGTAATTAGAAATGACTTTGATTTTCATGAAAAAAAGCCTAAAGTATTTTTTTGGGACGAGGAAAATTTTAGGGCAAATAAAAATAAATAAAAATCAACCGCTCAGGTTCTCTTGACATTAAACGACATAAAGGGTATATAAAATCATTGAATTTTCAGGAACCAGCCAAACAGTTCCCGTATTGAATATAAAATCCATCATTAAAGCTTCATTTTTACTCAATGGCAGAATCCTCAGCTAATATATCTGGTGCTCCAACCACTATTGCTCAAAGTTTCTTGCCCTACGTGAAGCACCTCGACACAGAACAGGCTTATCGCGATGACCTCCTCAAGACTAACAAAATTGTAACTAATTTGGCCAAAAAAATGTAATTTAAATTTGTATTTCTTGCCTTTTGTTTTTTTTACTGGTTCGCCTTTCTCTCTTTCTCTCTCTCGTCTCTTGAGTTCTCACGTTTTTTTAACAAGTACTTTTTAGGATCTTTGCGCTTCATAGAGGAGCATTTCAGGATTGTGCCAAGTTACAGCACCAAGCTCTTTCAGAACTAAACAACATGCCTGTTCAAGCTGTACACCGATGGGGCTGGGTGACTATTAGCGGGGCTATTCAGGAATACATTGAAGCTCTCTTGTTTCAAGACTATCTCCTTCAGCGCAGCAGTAATGCAAGTGGCTCATCAACAGAGAGATCCAAAACAATTTTAAGCTACGAGGAAACTGTTTCAAGAATCCCCTTTGGCGAACTTGGAACCGTACCTGTTGAGGATTACCTGCTGGGTATTCTGGACCTTACTGGTGAACTCATGCGCTACGGAATCACCCATGGCAATAATAATTCATCAACCACTACAACCACCACGACTCCAAGTACAGAAATTATTGAAACATTACGAGTCATTTCTCTTCACATGGATGCCATATCTCCCTACGCAGAAAATACAATCAAGGGATTTAGCAGTAAACACAAGGTCTTGAAGGATTCTCTTCGCAAGATTGAGAAACAAGTATATGGAAACTCCTTAAACAATAAAAGTGGACTTACTGGTCTACAAAGTAAAGGTATTGGAAAAATTGGAAAATTACAGTTGCAACGGCAAAAGAGGTCAAGAGACGGGGCGGCCTCGTCATCTCAAGCGCAGGAATTGGAGAACATAAACGAACCATTATTGAAACGACATCATAGCGATAGCGGTGCAGTTGTACTAAATTAAATGTCAATATAAACGTTTTTTATTATTATCATTATTAATTTATTATTATTATTATATGTTTATTAAAAAAAAAAAGAAGAAAAAATAAACATTATTTTCATCATTAGATACCCTTGAAAAAGAATCAAAAAAAAATATATATATTTGTGACACACATTTGGAAAAGTTAAGAAGAAAAAAAAACAACCGGAAAACCCAATACCTTGATGAAAGAAAAAGAAGAAGAAGAAAAAAAAGAGTAATGTATTTTTAGCCTTGTCGCATGGTGGCTCATCCGTTTGAAGTATGCTCTGTTTTGTCGTCACGCTTCATATCTGCACTTGTAATCATGACGCCATGCCCGGGATTGGAGCTTTTGGGACTCTTGCTGATTAGTTTCCCAAACATTCTTTTCATGATTGTTTTCGAAGCTCCCGCCTCTTTGCCAAACCCGCCTATAGGGATTCCGCTAGATGTAGAAGAAGGTCCTTCATTCGTTATGAGCACGTTGCTATCGCTGGAGTATGGGGTTCCCAGCGCGCAAGATGAATCGTCTTCAACCTCTACATCTTCGTCTGCAGTCCCAGCAAGATGTTGCTCCCATCCATAGATGATTGCCTCGTCAGCTCGCATGGAAGACGGGGTTAGTGTAAACTTGAGCGTCATTTCGCGTGGTACGGCTGACATGGGCGAAGCTAACCCCCCGGAACTAATAGTCGATATGCGTGGCTCTGGAAACCTGGCACCTTCCACTTCAATGTTTCCTTTTCCACCGCTAACATCCATGGATTCTCTAATACGATCCAGCTCGGCATGCTGTGAATGCCATAGCGCAGAGTTCGGCGATGCCAGGCTGTAAACATGATCAGAATCCTCTGGTGTCACTGGCGAAGCAACAGCTCCCACTAGTGCCAAATCAGACGATGCCAGATGAACAGGAAACCCAAACTCAATCAGTTCATCAAATTTGGCAGCCGAGGTAGTCATAAGGCGTAGCTTACTATCAATTTCTGGGTCCTGGTAATGCTTTGCATGTCCAGGAACAGTTTGTGAAATGATTTCATGGGTTTGAGAGTCCACAGTTGACTGAGCAGACAGTATTTTTACAGAGCTGGACAGGGTATTGAGCAGCTTGCTGCCCGTAGTTTGCGGATGAGAACTTGTAGTTTTGATTGACCCCTCAGTTAAGGTTGGTACTAACTTGGGGCGAGGCGATAGAGGAGAGTTCGCACTGGAAATGGAAACATCCGAGGTCTGCAAAGGCGGTAGTGCCGCGTACTGTGTAAGCTTCTTTTTAGATGGTTTGAGGCGTAGCGGGGGAGTTGGTGTCATGTTGCTATACGGGTCAAAGGTTGGAGCTTGAAGGGGGGTACTCTGTCCTGTGGAAGCAATAGACGGAGCAGAGCCTCGTCTGGGTATACTCAATGCCGAGGGATTTGACCTAATGGCTAGTTTTGATAATAGCGGGTTGACAGAAGATGTGTCTGCCAGGTGGAAAGAACTCGAATCGGGAGAGTCTATGGAGAAACCAACTGGATACGAGAAATTGCTATTACGGTTATTAGTTGTGATTGTGGGGGATTGAGAGCTTGTTGATGACCTTGGAGACCGGGGAGATGATATGATGGAAGACGCTGTAGAGGTACGGGTACTTTGAGCATGGTGAGAGGCACCGGAAGCCACGCGAACTACGGGGCGAGTAATGCTGCTTGTGCTGGTTCTATTACTGCCGCTTGGTATGCCATTTATTTGGGTTGGCAATACGATTGGGTTTCTTGATGCGAAATTGGACCCGAACAGGGTTAGGGCCGGAGGGGGTCCAGCGACTCCGGGATTGGAGTTTTGGGGCTGGCCTGGCGAAGAAACACTGCGGGCAGAGCCTGAAGAACGCCTTGATCTGAAGGGATGAGCAGTTGAGCTCAGTCTGGAGTCACTAGCAGAATAGGGCAACGAAGCAGGATGGAATCCTATGGAAGGAAGCGGCGGCAGCGGGGGTAAGGCTGGAGGAGAGTCAGGCTGAGACGGCAGCGAGGCAATACTGGTTATGGAGAGAGCTCTTTGCAGGGGCTTTGACGGTGAAGCAGAAGAGCCCAGGCTGCTGGAGCTGCTGAATCCTGAAAAGGACTGCATTGAAGAGTTTGGAGATATAGGAGAGAATTGCAGAGGGTTTTCTGGTCCCGCCGAGTAGTATATCGCAGGCTCAGATGGCCGGCGAGATGGGTTTGCAGGTTGACAAGACTCGGTGCGAGCTGTTGTTTGCATAGCGCGAAAAGTAGCGTAGAAAATAATAATAGAAACGAGATGAGAAAATGGCAGGAAAGCGAAACCTCTTTTGCGGGCAGGGGAGGGAGGGGGAAAGATTGTAATTACAGGTATTGTGGATGTCGTTTTAGGCTGATTTTTGTTCGTGTTTGGCAGTGAAAAAGTGGAAACAGACTTTTTTTTTTTTTTTTTGGGTTTAAGTGTAATTTTTGGACAAGGGGTCGCGTGGGAAAAGTATGTAATAAGTAACTGGTGGTCACGTGAGAGGTAGAGCTGAAGCGCAATATCTGATTGAAATATATTCACAAAGTCGTATTATGAAACAGTTTAATGACCAGTTAAGACCACCGTCAAGGAAATGTTGAAAAGGGCGGCAGCTGATATGTGAGGGTGTAGTTGAGGATATGTAACGTGCTTGAAGAGGTTGAGAGAGAAAAATTAGACAAAATGAGGTGCACTGATTTTGAGCATGTATCACAAACTCAGACAGACATTACGAGATGAAGGTTCTTTTAGATAGGATATTTTACATGGGACAATAATTTGATTTATCATCATACGAGATGAAGGGAAGAATAGCTATTGAAGTCGTTGAAATTGTAGGTTATTACTATACTGAGTCTGCTATTTGGCTCTTTTTTAAAGTATAAACTGAGTGGAAAATGTATTTTGTTTCTTCTAGTAAAAAAAGACTAAATCTCTACACCTGATAACATCTCACTTTTCTAAATGAATGCATTTGAAGCTCTTAATTTACTTTTAAAACTATTCCTAGCTGTTTATTCTTACTCAGGTCTTGCTATTACTTTACTACATCAACATTAAAACATCAACTGATTGTAAAGTTGCCATATTGCCCTCCGCAAGCCCTTTTGTTTTTGGCAAAAGATCATCGTGATTTTCCAATAACATTAAAAAAAGGATAGCTTGTCCTTCTTGTAAAGTAGTAAGTCTTTAGAAACCATCATGGTTGCTACTCAGTCTTGTAACTTTTGGCTTTATTACTACTACAACTCAAGTCTTCATTCTCGTAGCAGGGCATTAAGAATTAACAATACTCTTTCAAAATCTAATATATAACAAATATAATCTTAAAGTCACAGTAGCGACGCAAAGAAATGAACAAAAAAAACTGCGTTTGACTTTATACGAGAAGCCTAGAAAATCTTTACAAGCTGTGGTATATAGCGTTTAAAAAAGTTGACAAAATTTTGCGTTATTTTTCTTTTTAAAATTGCAGTCATTATCGTTTATATTGCTGCTGGTAATTTATACTACGAACTAAGCCTAACCAAGATATTACCTGTCTCTATTAAAATCCTTTTTGAACGGGCTTTACCCCCAGTTCAACAATAACGAAATTCCAGAGAATCTCGTTGGAAACTCAATAAAGATACTGTAAACTTAAAAGCTCTCCATAATGTCTGTCTGAATGTGAAGAGAGAAAGTTCTTTTTTTTCAAAGTTTACCAATATTACAGCCAAAAAAGACGATAAACTTTCGGAGTTTCGGCCATTGAGATTGTGCACAGCCCTTTTTATCCTTTGGTAATGAATTAATAGTCACAATATATATTGAAAAACGAGAAAAAAAAATAATAACTAATGCGTTTGAAGTCTTTTTTTTTTTTTTCCGAGCCTATGCTTGAGTTGCTCCAATTTCATAGCTCTCTGAATTGCTACCTTTGACTTCAACAGAAGGAGCTAAAGACTTTGTCTTCTTTCTGCGACCGCCACAGCATCCGCCTCCGGTCTGGACAGTAATGGGTTGCTTTCCAAACGCCAAGCCTGGATGAATGACAGTTAAAGGCAAAATTGCAATGCACATCATTAGAGTCTCCAGCGTGAGAAAGTACTTTTCGTGAATCATGAGGTTATTGTTCCAACCTTGGCCCAGTTCAATCACACGGAACACAGACCGAATGAAGACAAAAAGGCCAGTGATGCCAATAGCGTAGGCGTGAGGAATAAAGTACTTTCTGTTGCGAATGTGCTGAAACTCAGGATCAAATCCGTCGTCTAAAATAGGGTCTGGATGAGTCTCCGAGTTTCCAAGTCGCGTGCAATGAACTCTATATGCGAAATGACCGCAAAACATGAAAAACACAAACATCGAGACAACCTGGACTACTAGACCGGCAATCATGACATTAGTGCCTGGCTGAGTGCTTGTACCGTTGTCTGATGCGGAGGCAGCCATACCACCACCAGCGCCCTGCAACGAAATGGCAAACAAGTCCAGCGAGATAAACAAGTACGAATACCACATGGGTGGCATAGGCGAAGCCTTTTGTCCGTAGATTCGCGCATACTTGGCAGGCAGTGAGTAAATGCCGGCCATGAGCAGAGAAGGCGCCATTGTAACTGCTATAATCTGGGCCATGAACGGGCCAGATTGTAACGGATCAGAATGACTTTTTACGCGTCCCACGTATCCAATCAACTCTAAAGCCAAGCCCATACAAAAGGGAATCCCGAACCAGTATTGTCGAAAGTATCCAGACTGCCCGACCTGGAGAACGAGAACAATACTAAAGATAATTAGGGCCGCCAGATTGGCTCCGAAATTAGGCGTGTACTTGTACGGATTTTCAGCGTATTCATCACGCACCATGAGCGACACTTTCTCTAGAGCCGCTGAGGCTACTGCTGAAATTAGAGGCGCCATAGTTGAACAGTAGTTGGAAAAGATAAAAAAAATGGAAAGGAGAGAGGGGGGACATTATATATATATATATATATACAGTCCTGCGATAAAATCCGTTCTCCTTGTATCACTTTATAAACTGTTTTGCCTGAGAATTTTTTGTGTCCCACATTTCTAGGAAGATGACTAAAAATACGAGGTTTGCCTTGCATTTAGGCATTATTTAGACGTAAGATTGCCGGATTGGGTATTTGAAAAATACGAATTTGACTGTTTTCGTTGGAGGACTCCAAACTCCATCACTGCGATGTTGAGCGCCATTGAGGCTGTGAGGTCCGCTCACAGGTCTCTGGAAGTGCGTACTGCATCTCTGGAAAAGCCAGAACTAACAGATGGAGACTTTTGTTAGACCTTGGGCAGTTAGCTCGAGTCTAGAGAATGCAAAACAGACCGCCATTTCACCCTTGAAAATGACTTTACATAAAACAAAATAGGGCTGTTCTACGGATTTCCAAACTACAATCAACAGTGCAGGGCCGAGGATATTGGATATATGCTGAGCTATGGGTGGATGTTACGTAGGATTAATCTGTGATTCTGCTAGGCGCACGCATGAAATTTGACGGAATCCTGAACAACCTTCAGAAGCTTCTCTCAAGGTCCATTTTTGAATCCCATGAAAGGCTGAAAATTACAAGTAAACGCCGGTGAACTCTTTGGACTAAATGTTATCTGGTTTAGGCTTTTGATACATGGAAAAAAGATAAAGCTTGATTGACTGTGTTTAATGGCCCATTTACACAGTGATACTACACTCTAACTTAAGTAGCTAGAGTTCTATCTAGAGTGTCAAGGTAGAAAAATCTAGCTATACGGTTGCTGCAATTCTGGGGATTCCGCATGTTATCGTTTATATTCGTTTGAGAGCATCAGTGCTTTGTAGGAAGTAGCCCAGTGAGCTGATAAAATCAAAAAGTCGTATTACCTTTATATGTGAATAATTCAAAATTTAGAGCCTAAGCGATAGGAATCAGTTGGCAGAAGAATTGTTTTTTCCTGTACCGTGATCGGCGTGAGACCGCTAATCAACGAAATTTCAAAAACAGATTGGACTTAAACAAAGTTCAAGCTGATTAGCAGTTCTGGTGCGTTTAATCGAATGATACAAGGAATCAAGATTTGAAAAAGTCCAGCTAAACGAGTACAAATCAAGATACCATTGCACTTCAGTCGTATGGAAACGACAATCTTTCGGTTGTACTCGTTCTCCAGATCAGGGAACTAGTTGTATAGGCCAAGAGGTTGAACGTGGATATATTGAAAAGATCTTGGTCTAGCTTGATTAGTCTAGTAGTTATAACGCCAGCTGCCATCTTTATCAAACAGAAAAGGTGAAAGAATCTTATAATCTACTTTATTGTCCTTCACCAGAATTCAAGGTCTCAAATTCAACACATACCAATTGTATTCTGTAGGCCACAGTGGCGACTCAATCTTTGAGAGAAGAGTTCTTCAGTCTCGTTGTCTTTACTCTTTTACGTACGTGCATTTCTCTTCATTCACTGCACGTATGTCTCTGAAAAACTCAATAAATACCACAGTGCGCAAGTTTCTAATTGCAGATACGCCTATGGCCTTTACCTCTGTTGGCCAGATAAAGCAAACATCTCTGGGGCCTGGCTAAATTGCCTTGCCACAATCCCTAAACTACTGCCTATCCGTCGCAGCGTGTTTCGATAGTATTGGTTTCGATGTTACGTTGGGAACCTTGAACTGGCCGGGATGATGGAAAAAGATGGGCAAATAATAAATAATGAAAGCAAAGCGGCCCCAGTTTGGAAAGTCTCGACCCAATCCACCCCTACAATGTTTCAAATAATACTCACGAAACTAGTGCACAAATAGAGGTTGAGAAAAATCAAAGTTTCGTTGAATACCTCTATAGGGTTTGTGGGTCGAGAATTTTAAGGAAATACGTAAATACTGGACACCGCTGACACGTATCAGTCTAACTCTGTTAACCTCCTCGAGAAAGCGCGAAGCTTTTGATTATGCAATATAAGGCTTAGCGAGTACTCTAACATGATTCAAATAAAATATATTGAACAATAAGGAAACAAATAAACAAAATTTAATAAATAGTAAAATATGAAATGCAATAGCTAAATTGCAAGAATTTCAGTAAGGGTATGCATTTGAAACTGGTTAAATCGATGAATGTGGTTTTGCGCTGGAGCAATTGATTCAAGATTATAAAACCTTGCTAATCATTCCAGGTCCCCCGTTACCATACATGCGACCCTCCATTGTCTGACCAACACCTTTGGGAATTGTGAAAAACTTTTTCAAAACTTCTCTTTTGCTTGATCTGGGCTTTTGTTGTTCAAAGCCTTTAAAGTCTACTGGAGAAAGTGTATATGCTGTGGTCTCACTGAAGACGGAGGATGCAGAAGAAGTATTAGAGTATTTATACGCCATAATTTGTGAGCTGGTAGTGGTAGTGGTTGTTGTTGTTATTGTTTTGGAAATAGCGACGGGCAACTTGAAGGTAGAACTTAAAGGTGACTTGCTCTTGATAGTTTGAAATCGATTGAATGAATTGATGTGGATATTAATTATAATCGAGAGAATCTTTGGCCTTTTTATAACTTTTCTATTTTTTCATCTTCGAGAGATCTAACTTTGCCGATGCTCAATGAAGGGTTTTGTCTGGTTGCTCAAAACCGGTTTAGTGCATTTGTTTCTGACCAAGAGTAGTCGCTTGCCAAGTGCGTCGACTCAGTATGACATTAATTTCAAATTTTTATTTTTTGTTGCTATCTCAGGATACTCTCAGCCTTGCGTAGAATTGGCGTAAAACAGTCTTCCGAATCATAATACATGCAGGCTTGAGTTTCTTTCTGTTTCCTTAATAGCTTGCGCGTGATGGCACAAACGATTCTAGAATTAGCAGCAATTTAGTGGCTAGTAACTAGTGTGGCTAGATTTTTAAAAACAGAGACTTTCTCTTCATCTAACTATAATTGTCACGATCTGGAGTAACTTAGACTAGGCGTGTGCTCAATATCACAAAGTACACAGTAAAATTTGTTAGTACCATGAGCAATCATGTCCAACTTATTAATTAGTTCATTCTTCCCATACGTTTGCTCGCACATGCTTGCAGCTAACTTCCAAGTATCTTCGTAGCATGACTATTTAGACTCTCTATGCCAAAGTTGTGGCTTGTACTGCTAAACTTTGAAAACAGTGTGTGGAGGTCTGCTGAACTAGTTTTTTTTCATGTTGCGGAGTTGCGTATTCCGCATGTATACCTGCATTGCAAACGTAAATAGTGATGTCAGGCGATGGTGTTGCTATTTAATATAACAATTACTATCCCAAAATGTTAAAAGTTATGGCCAAACTTTTTCCCAATAGAGCAAGAGTACAGTTTCGAAGACATTGCTATTATAGGGAAAACAAAATCCACTCGAACTTTAGGTGTTTTCATGGATGAGTCGACACTAGCTGTTGGTGACAATTCACGTCAGACGACAAAGCAGTCAACATCCGTAAATTCTATGAACATTCCTTTCTATGTATTTTAGCAGAAAAGAACAAAGATGGGGTTTCTTTGTGTTCCGTCTAATCTTGGGCTTGGATTTCTACAACAAAGTAAAATTTCCGCTCCGAGATGGATGCTTTATAATCAATTTGTGAGATCACATTGCTGTTATATTCAAATACTGTCATTTCCCATTGTCTTTCGCCCACTTTTTTTTAAAATCAAAATATGTTGTTGGCTTTTCTCTGGGATTGCCGTCAGTTTACTGGCTGACGATACCTTCAAGTGGACTCGAAGGGTCTGTATTCTGCCCGGCATTTGAATCTAAAGTTGAGATTATAGCTTATTTTTTGTTTTACGGGGAATTCTTACTAGATAGCGTTTTGGCGATGGGCATCTTGGTGCCGTGTGCTCTTAATAGGCAGGAACCTTTTCAAATCAAGCCAGGTCGAAACGGTTCACCACGATTTTCTAGTAGTCCCTGCATCAGCGAGATTTCCATTTGGTCTTGGTATTCTGGTGGCTCGTTGAAAGTCAGTAAAAGTAAAAGTATCTTTTTACTTAAAAATTTGCTTCTATTAGCAGCGTGGTGAACAGAAACACTTTATAATATTATTGTTAAAATATGCCAATATTAAATTTGAGAGAGTATTATTATCACCAATTGTAGTCTTCAGCTATCATGTCGGAAGAGTGGTTGCACCAATTCTTGCATAGCTGAAAAAAAGTTTGCTGCCTAACTATAAGTGACGGTGCTGAGCTCAAGATATTTACTTAATCTAAAAACTGTATGAGCCGACGGAAACCTACTGATTTATTCTTGTAGTTACAATGTGATGCCAACGCAATTCAATGAATTCAACAAATTAGCAGCCAATATTTTAATATAGGTAAACCTAACACATGACGGTCTGCCGGCGTTTGGCGTGCTTCGCATTTAAGTCTAATGTCAGTTAAAAGTGCAACACCGCCATACTTAGGATGTTCAATACACATTAATAATAATATTCCGCAAGTAGTTTTTTCTAGGACCATTAGGGCAGATCTTTATGGCATTATAGCGTCGTTTCTTAGCCACGAGTGGGATGAATTTGACCTAAACTATTTATGCAATTTTCAAAAACAGCTTTCATATGTTTCTCTACAAATGAGCAGACTATAACAACCATCATCTAAATATTACTCAATGCACTTTGATCGCATCGCAAAGAGGCAAGCTTTTATCGCACAATGTAAGGCTAATTCAAAATGGAATCATAAGCAGTCATAGAAACGGGCGTTTGTTAGTTGTGTGAAAGCCTGCTTATGATTAGCCTACCTGGTAAGAAAGAGAATAAGTCTCTAGAGAATCGGTGTAATAAAATATGGCTAGGATGATATATGACAAGGGATGAGCGTGTGATGCTTCAAGTCATGAAAGTTAAGGTTCAGCTATTCTTTTGAATATTGACTCATCAGTTTGGGTTTACAACTATTGTATAATTTGTTACATTTAAACAATAGTTGACTGTCATAACTGAGCTGAATTCGGACCCTCCTTGTACATGATGATGATATATCTGCTTATTCTTACTCTTAGTTATGTTAGGTCTATCATAGTTATATAGTCAATCATCTTGCCATATCCTACTTCCGGTCCGTACCATACCAAGTATTATAGGTAAGATCCTGGGTAGCGCCCTGGTGCTT
>JAKVQY010000041.1:0-34617 GCA_030463045.1 Geotrichum macrosporum
TAATACTTAGTATGGTACGGACCCGAAGTGGGATATGGGAAGATGATTGACTATATAACTATGATAGACCTAACATAACTAAGAGTAAGAATAAACAGATACATCATCATCATCATACTGTTATAGGCCATTTTTCTAAAGGTTTCTTCTCTGCATCTCTTTCAGACAAAGTATATTAATACTAAACCTGGTTAGACAGGCAAACTACCTCCTGGCAAACTTATCCCTCTTATCTCCCATTAAATTGAGTAGACTCTTAAAAATCTTTCTATGACTGCTTTTAAAACAAACCGCCACATGAGAACATCAAGGGATGAAGTCCTTCTCCGAGACATAAATATTTTCATTCTTCTAGTCATATTTGTCAATGTGCCTTTTTTGCACAGCTACTTGGCAATTGAATGCGCAAAGATCTTGGACAGAGATACTATAATGATCAACTCTATGCCCTAGGTTAGAGAAAAAATATATAGGCATTTAATTGACTTCTTCAGCTTCTCTGACCACCCAGAGCTATACTGATACAACTCCTGAGATTCTGATTGTGTTACAAAATATATTTTAAATGTTGTGGAGACCACAAATTTTGCCTTCTTCAGGCACGATGTAGCACAAATCTGTGTTATTCAGATGAATTGATTTTCTACAATCCTTGTACTTCTGCCTGTCAGTCTCAGCGCGTTCTGATACTCTTAATTCTGCTTGTTGGCTTAATGCTGCATCGGGGCAATTCAACTCGCTGGGATGAAAAAGCAAATAACGTTGACATAGCTCTCACTTCCAAGTTCCTATGTGTTATAAGTAGACCTCGATGTAATCGTTTCCTAGAGCTACTATCGCTGTCTTTATTAGGGAAAGTTTCTCCTCACTGTTTAAAAACACCCATTTGACATACTAATTTAGAGTTAGAAAAGGCTCATCCGCGTCACAAACACGTTTACTATACAATAAAACAAAATAAAATGACATCTATAGCTTGTCCAAACGGCTCATAACACTCTTTATTTTGAGTCCCACTCGTGTACTCAGTTCATAATCATCACCCCAAGAGCCGGCAAGTTCCAAATAGTCACGTACAAGACTAATTTCTTCTCGGCCTTTAAGTTTCCAGGTGAAGACAGCCATTTCATAAATAGCACTCGGTGTAACCCACGCATCCCGATGATTTCTCGAAAAAACAACTTTTGGCAATCCTGATTTGAAATGTCCTTTCGACGGCGCTTCTTGGTAAAGTTTGGGAAGCACTTGAGTCTTGAGAAGGTCAAATCCTTCTTGAACCCGGCCAAGGTGTCGGAGAACGACACTCTGCAATAAAAATCTAATCAATAACTCGTCCTCCGTCTCATTGACAATTACAGACTCAGGAGTAGAGAATGAAAATAGTGATCCTTGAGCTGTGTAACCAAGAAGCTTCAACGACAGCTCAAGATCTTCGTGGGGCATGTGTCCGTATCCATTCCAAAAGTAAACAATCTCATGAATTGGAGAGGTTCCAATTGCATCTACAATACTAATATTCTTGAGCTCTGCTATTTCTCTCCATTGACTCATTTTTCTCGACCCAAATCTATCAAATGGCATTGGCTTAGACAAAACCTTTTTCCTCGCCAAATGAGATGGCGCAACCTCTAACAGCTTTTCGGCAGCATGTTTTGCTGCTTTAGCCTTTTCTGGATTGTCCTTTTTGTGAGCACGATATGTTTCCACTTCACAGATAGCCGAAAGGTAAGTGTAAAACATGTGAGACCAAGAATTTAAATCAATAAGTTTGAGAAAATTGGAGGACGAGTTTTCATAGTCATGAAGCGAAATCATGTACATGGTCTTGTCAAAAAGCATGAGACCTTCAACTTGTCGCAAGTTAATGGGGCCTCTAGAAGTGTCGCTCATGATGTTCACTGCTTCTACAAGATCACCTTCAGCTGCCTTCATTCTTCCTTCTTGCAGTTGCCAAAGAGCGCCTCTAGGATAATGCTTCGTGGCAGCATTTAATGTTGCCTTGAGTTTTTTTTTCACATCTCGTAGGTTTTCAAGATCAGGAACGCAAAATTTGTCATTATTTTCAATAGTAAGCGTTTCGCTGCTAGCTTCAGAACTAAATTCAGGCGCCTCAGGAAGTTCAATATCATTTGCTTGGGTCGGCCCGTCATAAAACTGCAGCAATGCTAAAAGAGCAATGGCACCATGCACATTGATTTGACTTGTAGCTTTCCAAAGTAGAGTTAATCCATCATTCTCCGTGCCATGAAATCCCACCATTGAAAGAACTCTTCCAATGCCAGGTGGAATGACAGATATAAGCAATTTAAGAATGCCATAGCATGCGTTGATTGCGGACGTAATATATTCATCCACGGTGTCCTCTCCGACACTCTTATGGCTGTTCTCAAAGGACTCTGCTTCAAGTATTGCCTCATCAATTTGTGACTCCGGGTCGGTTTCGGACAATTCCTTAAGCCGTTCCAGCCGTGCTCTAAAATACTTCCGCGCTTTTGCAGATACCTCAGGATTTTCCAGGATTTTCGAAGTAAGACCAGTAACGCATTCGGCTGCTTTCTCAGATTTGTATGAGGAAGTTGGATTTGGTTTCTGTTTTGCTAGATTCTGTTGGCTTTCAAGGCTTGGAGATGAAAACTTGGCACTCAATGAAACACGCTGTTTTGAATTAGAAATTTGCTTGCTAACCTCTTCGAGTGTTTGATAAGCTTTGCGCAGCTTGTAAAGAGCTTTAGCGCTGTCGATCACGCTTTCTGACAAAAATAGAGTAACCGCACCTAGAAGCTGAGCCTCAGCATGAACAACAGAATATTCAAGACCTGGAGGAAATGACGAAGAAGCAGACACTCCGTGACGAACAGCCCGCTGATGCTCCTTAGACGCTGCTTGTTCCGCATCATGAAGTGTATCGGTAGCCTTTTTAATGGCATCTGCTTCAAAGCCTAAGGTTGCTTCGATGAAACTAATGACTCCTCGAGCCAACTAAGTTATAAAGTCAGTATTCCACTTCACAAAAACAACCTGTAAAGTGGTACTTTAAATTACCTTGCAAAATGCTGAATTTTTATCTTTGAGCAATCCTTCGACTTGATCCATTCTATCGTCCATCAATAAATCCATAGAAGCCAACGCATATTCCACTAGAAGTTGTTAGTAACACTATAACAAATTCTGGATTTAAAACAAATCAACCATACAGTCCGTGGCATTATCCAAGAGTGTGTTTACCGTGCCAGCACTTGATCTCCTACTAGAGCTGGCTTCAGTACCACTTTTACCGAATCCCAGGGCTCTTAACATAGCTAATTAGACAACTAGAAAGACTGTCAAAAAAATTATCGAAATGGAAAAAAAAAAAAAAATTAAAAAGATTAAGAAGGAGAATAAAGGAAGAAAGAAATCAAGGTTTTGATGCAAAAATCTAAGGTCATAGCTGGCAAACAAAATCCCTCTTTTTACTTGCGTATATATGTACTTCAACTAAGAATTCAAACTAATACGGCATTAAGATAAGTATTTTCACGCCTTTTCATACAAATTCCTAGACTAAACTGCATGTATTACTATATTCTAGACATCTAAAAGTTTTCTTTAGTGTTTAGTACTTTTCTTTCGCGTTTCTCGTCTTCTAGGTAGCTGTGCTAATGAGGTGCTTAGTGGGTCCCAGCAATTACTTTGTTTGCATTTTAAAATGTGCGGCTGACGAGGGAATTTTTATGAGGTTGAATGAAGACTGAAATTGCAAAAGCTCCTATTTGAGCTTCAATTTGCCCATAATCTTTGTTCCAATTTCCCCATAAATTTTGGCTGAATGCCCATTTGGGTCAGATACAACAATAGGCTTTCCGTTGTCGGAGCTCAAGCAAATATCTTCAGATATTGGAATACTTCCCAAAACATCTAGGCCTCGTGTCTTAGCTTCGCGTATCGCTCCGTCTGTACCAAAGATGTGAGTACTGTGATTGCAATTAGGGCATACGAACATGCTCATATTTTGAACCATGCCGAGAACCTGTTGTTTGTTAGCAACTTGTTAGAGTGAATCTGAAAAAACTTACTGGAACTTTGACAACTTTATACAGTTCAATACCTCTGACTGCGTCAATTAGTGCCATGTCCTGAGGAGTTGACACAATAACAGCCCCGTCAACCTGTACCTGCTGTGCAATAGTTAATTGGACGTCACCTGTGCCTGGTGGCATGTCTAGAACCAAAACGTCAATACTACCCCATTCTACTTCGAATAAAAGCTGCTCAAGAGCTTTCTGTATTAGCAGACCTCTCCATGCAACTGCTTTGTTTGAGTCGACGAGATAGCCCATCGACATTGTTTTCACGCCGTAATTAACTAAGGGGACTAGCTTTCCATCTACGTATATAAATCAGTTGAAGAAAAGTTTGAAAAGTCGTTATCTTAACATACCATCATTCAATGCAGGTTCTCCAGATAAGTTAAAAAGTTTAGGAACGGATGGCCCGAATATGTCTGTGTCGAGAATACCGACATTTAGCCCACGGTCAAATAATGCTAATGCAATGTTGGCTTTCCTGTTAATACCATCACCGGATTGAAAGATCTTGAGCTTACCTGACACAGTAGATTTTCCTACTCCTCCTTTAGCTGAGGAGATCGCTACAATTCGTTTGACTCCAGGAATATGTCTACGGGTAATACTCATGCTGGGACGTTGTTTGGGAATTCTGGATGATCCTCTTGCATTCTGAGGGAGGCCCTACAAGAAAATAAGTTACTAAAGGTCTTTTCAAACGTTGTTATATGTACAAAAAAGAAACTCTTCAAGCAGTTTCCTTAGTTACCTACAAGAGGATTGGAGTGATTGCTGACTCTAGCGGTAGTAGAAAAGCTTCTAATTCCAATAACACGTTTAACGCTTCCAGCAACTGAGTTACGAGTAGAGTTCCAAACGGACTCCACCTCGTTCCAAGGGATCTTGCCCATGATCTTGTTCATGCTTTTTCTGTCGACTTCGGGTAGGGCATCAATCACAGCTTTGACTTTGGCATCAATCTCGGCGTCAGTAGCAACGGAAACGAGTCCAGCATACTTTTTAAGAATTTCAATTTCAGCAGCCTCCTTATCAACTAAATCATTCCTGTTGGCTGCCTGATATTCCTCAATAGACTTCTCACGAGTTGAAATCATTGACCGAACCAACCCAACGAACTTGAGGTTGCTACCCACTGAACCAGGCTCGGAGATGTTACGGTTCTTGACCTCGGAAATGACTGACCTTAAAACAGTTTTTCTTCAAAGTAGCAATTAGCTTGTTTTCAATCAACTGGTATGTCTTTCTATATACTTACTCCGTATTATTGCCACTTTTCATGGCACTCTTGAGACCTTCTCTAATCTGTGCCATGATTGGCGGATTACCATCGGCTGCGGCACTGTAGAGTCGTACAGAAGGATTAAGGTGAAAGCTGAGAGCCACAGCCCTAGAACGAATAGCAGAACGAAGCATAGTAGATAATATTGATCCAGTTTGTGTAAATCAATATGAAGCGCAAGTCTGGAAGTAGTTGGAAAAAAATGTTGCAGAAATGGGAAAACGAAAAATTTCAACTCACGCACCAATGTATTCCAGAATTTTGCGCCGAGCAGGGACAGATATATTAAGATCCAGCCAGGTCTTAAAGATTAAGTGGACGGTTGGCTGTCACCCTAATATTTTAGGCCACACTCTAATAAGTCGAAGTGTTTTTAGGCCCTATTCTGCCTACGCAAATGATGGCTCAACAGGCGATGCAAACTTGGGGGAATCAACTATCTATGCTCTGTCAACACACCCAGGCAAGGCAGCTATTGCCGTAGTAAGAATAACGGGGCCCAGCTGTGCATACGTACGTATTTTTTTCCTATTTACATTTACAAAATCTGGCTAACATTATGGAAGATTTATAAGCAGTTGACTAGGCGGAAGCGTGCTCCAAACCCCCGAACAGTAGTATATTCCGCTCTCTATGAGCCAAATCTCCCCAAGTTGGAATCAAATATTTTAGATAATGCTGTTATTCTTTTTTTTAAGGGTCCTAAATCTTATACTGGGGAAGATATCCTTGAATTGCAATTGCATGGTGGCAATGCCATTATTAAATCAGTTTTGAATGCACTAATGAAACTCCATGCCCCAAAAAGCGGTCACTCTGTTCGTTATGCAAAGGCTGGCGAATTTTCGAGGCGAGCGTTTCAAAATGGTGTTCTTGACTTGACACAAATTGAAGGGATCAGAGATTCAATTGATGCAGAAACTGAGACTCAGCGGAAAGCTTCCCTTGCACCTGCAAGCGGGCGCATTAAACTAATCTATGACGACTGGCGTGGTAAAATTGTTGACACCATGGCCTTATTGACAGCACTGATTGACTTTTCGGAAGACTCCGATATAACATCAGCAAAAGTTCTTTTTGAACAATCGCGCGAAAAGGTTTCAGCACTTCTTTCCGAGGTAAATGCTCATTATGCTCTAATAAAACGTTCCGAGCTGATAGTTTCCGGAATTAAACTAGACTTCTTGGGTCCTCCAAATGCTGGCAAGTCGTTCTTATTAAATCGGCTAGCAGAGCGAGAAGCCGCAATTGTAAGTGACATCCCTGGGACGACAAGAGACGTATTAGAACTAGCTATGGATATTTCAGGCTATAAAGTAGTGCTAGGAGATACTGCGGGTCTTCGCAATTTAAGTGCTAGATCAGTTGTCAAGGGCCACAATAATTCAAGAAGAGTACCCCTAGGTAATGACCAAATTGAATTGGAAGGAATGAAAAGAGCAAGGCAGCGGTTTAGGAATTCCGATATTGTATTGTGCATATTACCTTTGTCGGAGAACACAGGGAACGCTGTTGAAAATTCTGATTCGACCATTGTGCCTTCAGATGTTTTGGATGAGATAAATGATTTACAGTCTTTGGGAAAAAAGGTTCTTGTCGTTTTGAACAAACAAGATCTTTTGAAAAATAGAGGCAATACATCTTTGAACTCAATTCAGAATTTCTACAGTCAAATTTTAAACATTCCCATATCTGATGTTGTTTTGTTGTCTTGCTTGACTGAAAATGGTATGAATACTTTAACTGAAAGACTTGTTGAAGTTTTTAGGAGTATGACACATGAAGCGAGTAATGAAGATGGTAGGCCCATTGGATCTTCTCAGCGAACTAAGGATATTTTGAAAAATGAAGTTGTTGCTGGCTTGGAGGGGTTCTTACAAATTAACGACGAAAACGAGGTAGTAATTGCTACGGAGGAGCTGCGATTTGCAGCAGAGGGCATAGGCAAGATTACTGGACAAGGAGTAGGAGTAGAAGAAATCTTGGGCGTGGTCTTTAACAGCTTTTGCATTGGTAAATAAAGATTGAATGTTGGCTCAAACAATTCCTCCCTTCAGGCTCATTGTAAATATAAGTCAAGATAATTACGTTGTGCACAATGTTTACTATGACCTCAGTTGGTGTCTAGTTTCTAGACAAGTTGATAACCTTTATCTTTTAATTTGTCAAAAGTCAAGACTTTATCTTGCCTGCATTGTTCACTGCTCCACTTTCACGGCGAGTAAGGCAAATTACTTGAACTCGATTGCCAGATACATTTCTTTTCTCATAGTTTATTGAAGTGGTTCTTTGACTACGTGCTTAAAAGCTAGCAATTATCACTTGAGATGATTTATGTGCTGCCTGACTTATTTGATAAATTATTTTAGAAGCAAAACGAGCCTCTCTAGGACAATCAT
Organism: Geotrichum macrosporum; assembly: GCA_030463045.1. Classification (NCBI taxonomy): domain Eukaryota; kingdom Fungi; phylum Ascomycota; class Dipodascomycetes; order Dipodascales; family Dipodascaceae; genus Geotrichum; species Geotrichum macrosporum. Next base: position 7,746 of record JAKVQY010000041.1, read on the forward strand.
TTTAAGTCTAGAATTTTTAACTCGGTGGGAAAAATTATAAAAAACTGGATTCAGATTTGGTCTAGGAAAGTTCAATTAGTATTTATAGTTTTCTTTTTCTCAGTCCTGCTCCATTTGCTCTCAATGTTCAAAGGACTACTTTGCATTGAAAAATACGTTGCCTTCTGAATGCAATCCATTACTCATATAACCCCTGTCAAGGAGCTTAACATGTTTAGTTCTTTAATACACAAATTGACTATAACGGTGGTATTCAAAAATTGGCATAATGTTAATTGAACAGTTTTGCACAGTTAAACTGATTTTCCTTTGGAATTCTTAGGCCATGCCTGTTGTGTTCGTTTTCACCCTGCTCCCAACGCGTGTGTATTTTTTTTTATTTGTGTTTTCCTTTTCACCACCAACTTACCGGGAACAATTGAGCACTTTCCTGTAACCCTTAATCTATCTATACCTATCCTCAAAATCAATTTCAAGAGCGTTTTAGGTGGCAATTGCTAGTTCCTACACTTTTTTGCTAGAAATGGGTGACATTAGGTCTTTTTTTGCCCCGAGAACGGCAAAGGTTTGTGAAACGCGGTAAATTTTTCTTTCCACGGCCGATTTAGCTGATAATTTGAAAAAATAGAAGAAGGATGCGAGTGATTCTGCGAAAGAAGTTAAACCTGAATCACGTAAAAAGACCAACAAACGAAGAGTGCTAGGTAAGTATGCATATATTTCACAAGTGAGTTCCTTAAACTAACTAAGCTTAAGATGATTCAGATGACGATGAAAATCAGGATACCAAACCTCTTCCTTCTCATAGGTGAGTTACCGTTACCAGTTTAATTACTTCTAATTCAGTCTAACAGTGTCATAAGTGTGACAGTGAAGAAGAAGCCAGCAAAGCGTGATACTAAAAAGCCGAAGTTTGAAGAACTCGAGACTGTGGAAGTATCCTCATACTTCTCAAAACCAAAAAGTGACCCAAAGATAAAAACTGCTGGTACTGTTTTTCTAAAAACACAGCCGAACAAAAAGAATTCTAAAACAATTAAAATATCTGATGCCTCTGGAGAGGAATTTGAAACAAGTGAGCCAAAAATGCAATATACGCGATTAACTAGGTCTACTCAGTCTCGTCCCAAACAAGATGTTATTGAACTTTCTGAAGATGATAGTGGCAAGCGTTTAATCGAGAAAGCAGCTCAGAAAGCCAAAAATGATCTTGATTATGAGGAAATATTGGACGACGATTTTTTGAATGACGATGACGATTTTGAGATGCTGGATGCGAAGCCAATCAAGCCAGCAACATTTTCTGCTAAGGCCCCAGCAAAGGCCGCACTAAAGTTGCCGGCCAGGAATATCTCTAAGGAGGCTTCTCAACTTCCTAAGCCAACTTCCAAAGTGACTTCTAAACCTTCTGCTAGTAGTACTAGTACTTCTAGCCCTTCAACTTCATCTGGAAACATTTTAACTAGCGATGATGTCTTAAAGCGTATTCCAGACGCCATTTTACCTGAAGTGGATGCGTCTAAAAAGTTCAATTTCCACGCTCTTAAAGCTGCTCAAATGTCTTCACCCCAACCTACTGGGGATATTGATATCCCGATAGCAAGAGAAAACTGTTTAGCAGGGTTGACTTTTGTATTTACTGGAATTCTGCCCCGACTCCCCCGAGACCGGGCACAAGATTTGGTAAAGAAATATGGGGGAAAGGTTACTACTGCACCTTCTAGTAAGACTTCATGTGTAGTTTTGGGTGGCGAAGCTGGTCCTAGTAAGATTCAAAAAATTCAAAAACTTGGAATTAAGACTATTGATGAAGACGGATTTCTTCAATTGCTAAGAGATATGCCTGCAGATGGGGGCTCTAGCCAGAATGCTCAGAAGGCTGTATTGAAGCAAAAGCAGGATGAGCAAAAAATTGAAATGGCTGCTCAGCAAATGGCAAGAGACATTAAGAGCAAATATTCGGATACTGAAGGAGGCGAAACACAACAGCTATGGACTACCAAGTATGCCCCGAATGATTTATCACACATTTGTGGGAATAAGGGACATGTTGAAAAGCTTGGAAGATGGCTTGCAAACTGGAGAGTTAATGCAAAAATAGGATTCAAAAAACCTGGACCTGACCAGAGTGGAATCTATCGAGCAGTTATCATTAGTGGCCCACCAGGAATTGGAAAAACTACAGCTGCACATTTGGTTGCGAAACTTCAAGGTTATGACGTTGTAGAGTCGAACGCTTCTGACACGAGAAGTAAGAATATGCTGATTGACAAGGTTAGTGGTTCAATCAAAAATACTTCCCTAAATGGCTACGTTAAAGATAAGAATGGAAATAACGCAGCATCTTCGAAGAAGAATCTCTGTCTTATTATGGACGAAGTTGATGGTATGTCTGGCGGTGATCGTGGCGGTGTCGGTCAAATGGCTGCTTTGTGTCGAACAACAAACGTTCCAATTATTCTCATCTGCAATGAGAGATCTTTGCCGAAGATGAGACCGTTTGACAAAGTAGCATTTGATATGCAATTTCGCCGACCAGATGCTGCTGCGCTACGTGTACGAATTATGGGAATTGCCAACAAGGAGGGGATTCGGCTAACACCAACGGTGGTCGATCAATTGGTGAGTAGCAGTGGCTCCGATATGCGTCAGATTATCAATATGCTTTTCACATATTCGCGGACTCACAAAAAGATGGACTTTGAGACGAGTAAGGAATTTGGTAAGGCTTTTGAAAAGACTATCACGCTAAAGCCATTTGATATTGCTTCAAGATTACTGTCTGGAGCTATCTTTTCTCAAAACAGTGGTATTTCTTTGGACGACAAAATTCGTTACTACTTTGATGACCATGATTTCACTCCTTTAATGATTCAAGAGAATTACTTAAACACAGCTCCTGCGACTGTCAATAATGGCAAATTTGCTTCTCATTTAAATGCTGTTGTTGCTGCTGCTGATGCAATTGCTGACGGAGACTTGGTAGACAAAAAGATTCACGGCTCGCAGCCGCAGTGGAGTCTTATGCCTTTCCATGGAATCATGTCTTCAGTTCTTCCATGCTCCTACATTGCTGGTCAGGGCCGCGGAAGATATAACTTTACAAGTTACTTAGGTCAAAACTCAAAGGCTAACAAGTACAGCCGCTTGCTGCAAGAAATTCAAGCTCATGCTCGGTTGAAGATTTCTGGAGATCGAAGGGAAGTTAGATTGCAGTATTTGCCTCTATTGGGGTACAAGTTAGTAAATCCTCTGCTTACACAAGGCGATGCTGGAATTGAGCCAGTTATAGAGGTCATGGATGACTATTTCTTGACAAAAGAAGACTGGGATGTGATTGCAGAACTAGGTGTTGGTGAACTAAGTTATGAGGCAAGAGCCAAGGCTTTACCTACTACAGTTAAGTCGGCTTTTACTCGAATATATAACAAGGCTTCTCATCCCGTCCCTTTTATGAAGTCGGCGAGTATGTTTTCTGCGAAGGCTACTGCTACTTCTGTGCCATCTGAGGTTCCTGACTTGGAAGAAACTATTGGAGAAGAAATTCTACAACCAGAAGATGACGCAGCGGCTGGAGATGAAGCAGAAGATGACCTAACAAAGGACAAATATATTAAAGTGTCCAAGCCTAAAGCACCTCCAAAGAGAGGTATCAAAAAGTCGGCCACTACGTCTGGCGCCAAGGGTAAGGCACCTGCAAGAAGCAAGGGAAGAGCATCTACTAAATAAGTGAAGAATTATTTATACAATATTTAATAAAAGTCATTAAAGTTTGTGGAGACATTCGAATAGACTGTCACTGTCAACGCTTGCGTTTGAACCTTCTACTTTTAACCTCTAACTCTTTTGACCACTCATCCAATTCGCGTGTAAGCGCTTCCAAGTTGTCGATATGATTCACAATACTTTCAACCTGCCGTGAGTACTTCTCAACATCAGCATCTAAGAAAAGAGTTAAACCAATGGCCATTAGCGAATATTCTTTGAAAAACACTCACTCAACTGACTCAAGTAATCCCTGTCCGTGTTTAAGCCTTGACATGCGTCTGCCAATCGGCTGTACTTATTTGTAGCATTCCAATTAATGCGCTCTAGTACATCCATTGATGCCACAGTACAGTCTGTTTCTGACTCAATGACCCGACTTAAAGACAAAAAAGCGGATTCAATGGTCTGTTGTGGCGTCTGTGCTTCGCCATCTTGGCCAGTGGTTGTTCCACCATTTCCCACCATTTCAAAGCCCTGGTTCCCGCTAGATTATGTAGGTCTCAGTTAACTAGTAATACACAGGCTATTAAAATTTCTGATGTCATTCAATTAGGTGTAGCAGACGTAATTGTGTACTCTCAATGTTGTCTTGAAAATTAAGAAATTGGGAGGTTTTCAAGTAAATTTTAGAATTACTCGAAATGAATTTATGTGCGTACACGGTCCACAATCAAAACACCTACCTTGCCAAACACTACGGTAAAAGAGGCATGTCTATGTAACAGTTTCTTCAAAGTCAATTGTCGAAGTAAAATTGAACCAGGCAATCTAATTCGAGTTGACTTCTCTATTGTTGAATCTGGCAAAGTTGCATACTACGATGTGATTCTTCATAGTGCTAGTGCCCCCAGTTGCTCCCCAGACTTTTTGAAACGTTTAAATGTTTAGTACATAAAAAAAACCATGTTTTGCTTTCCTCAGAACCCAAATTAGCCCCACTATACTTTTACCAAGTGGACTATTTCATGTCAACTCTGAAAAGTCATTTATGTTCTGCGAACTAAAATGAAATATCAAACAGACATGGTTGTTAGAGAGTTTCTCAGCTTGCCTGGCTAGATACAGAGCCATTATTTATTATTCAAATGTTGAAAAGCCTGTTTACTTTGAATTGATAAACGAAAGTGATAAATTAAATACAGAAGAAGAAATAACCGAGGATATTGTTAGTTATCAGTATGTCTGTAATGGCGTTGAAAACAAATATGTAAGCCGAAAGTGAAAAATAATAAATTGCCTCTTGTATTACTATGTTTAGCTTATATATTTGCTTCCATCCTTGTCATAGATACCGATACGCTGGTCGTTGCGTAAAGCTCGCATGGCATCTAGGAGTAAGTCGTCAATGGATTGTAATTAATGATTCAACCCCTCTGGGTTCAGAGATCGTTGCAAATGCCGAAGTTTAAAGTGAAGACAGCTTCTGAGCAATTGCAAACCTTGTTGTTTGGGCATTTCTAAAACACGGGTTACGACTTCTCTGAGCTCTTCAATTTTTTCTTCCAAGAATTTAGCTCGAGCAGTGGTAGGTCCAATACAAGTGGCTAGAGCTAGAATACCTTCTTCCTTACACGTATAACACTTTCTCAAATTTATATTGAGTCTGAAAAAGTATTATCTACCATATTTGCTATGCATTTAATTTCTGATAGTGAGGTAGATAATAACTCTTTTCTCAAGGATTGGGTCGCTACTGTGACTTACGGACTATATTTGACATAGATTAAATATATAAGCTAAACATAATAATGTAAGAGGCAAATTATTTAATTTGAAAAGCTACTAATATCTATTCGAATATATAGGATAAATACAATAATATGAAAGGCAAATCAAATACTTAAGCCAGGAATAATAATATAAGAGCCAAATCTGTTAAAGTTATATATTAAATTTGAAAACCTACTGCTTTCACTCGGTGGTTTGTTTAATAAGTAGTAGGAGAAAGACGTTAGGAATCTGTTCACATTGATATTATGAAATCCTAAATGAGAGTTGTGCCTCTAAACCATCGAGTTTTTTTTGTAAAAAATTGATGAGGAATAGGCGAGACGCGTTTTCTAGAAGACTGTCCATCTATCTAGCTAGGTTCAGGGCTGATGGATATTATCAAAAGGCAGAGAAGAAGTCTTTAGAGAGATGTGCGATGAAGAGGAAGAAGATTCGGAAAGAGATAAGCGTCTGATAAATAGTCCAAGTTGTGATAGTGACGAATAAAACAACTCTTTTCTCGAAGATTGAGTCGCTGCTGTGAAGCCATATGTTAAATTTTAGAAACTGCTATTATGTAAAACTAGCTCTATGACATATCAACTGAAAGCTACCAAGTTTCCTGAATATAACGCCCATTTCGTTCCATACGCAATATATATTCCTCCGCTTCAAAATCAGACCACCCGTCAACAGTTTCTTTCAAAATAGTTTGAAGGGTGATTCGGACTTCTCTGGGCATCTTTCCCGAAGATCCACACAAATATATGACAGAATCAGGGTGACCTAATTCTCCATCATTCTTGATCAAAGGTCCTAATTCTCGTTTAGATTCGTACAGTAGGGCTTGAATATGAACGCCAATGGATAATTTCAGAGGCAAACTTTTAACTTCCTCATGAACTTCAGTGTCGCGGGAAAACGCAACATGGATTTTTAAAATACTGGGGTGTTTGACAACTAGAGCTTCCCAATCTTTCTTAAAATGAAAATCCTTCTCATATCCTCTACATCCAAAAAAAATCCATATAGGTTGGGTTCTCGTCTCTGTGGCATCAGGAGATAGTAATGTCTTGACAATACTGATGACTGGTGCAATTCCAGTACCCGTTGCAATCAATATCAACGGGTTTCCTCCAACATTTAAAGTATTGGAAAGATATGACTTGGGGTGGTAGAGACCATTTCGATAAATAGAAAATGGCATCAAGTCACCTTCTAAAAGTCCTTCAATATACTTTGTACAGACTCCTCTTCGAACTCTTCGTATAATAGTTTTATATTTGACAATGGCAACCGCAAGTTCGAGTTGTGGTTGATTTAAGGGTGAAGCGATTGAAAAAAGTCTCGGCCGCAGAACTGGAAATACGTCTAAGATATACTCTATTGGAATTTTGAGAGAGTGAAACTCTGTTATTGTCTCCAAAATCGAGCGCCTGGGCCTATATGCATAGTCGTAAAGATCATCAAGACCCTCAATGGTTGAGAACTCTTGTAACCTTTCTTGTTCCCTTTCGTTGTTCTTTGCAAAGTACCAGACATTGGAAAAGAAGCTACGTCTAGGGATAGTCATGATATCAAGATGATGAGTTAGTAAAGAGCGAATGGTTAAAGGTGAAACAATTCCTCCGAAAACGCACTGAGCAAACTCCTTGCTGACCGAAATATTGTAGTCAGCTAAGTCGTTCCACCCTTGATGGTCCAAGAGAAGTTGAACATCCTCAAAAGAATTATATGGATAAAGTGCAACAGTATCACCAGGATCATAATTTACAGGGATCTGGTCCATGCTTTCAAAGATTAAGTGTCGCACATCTTGGAAATGAGTTTGATTTGTGATTCTGGAATTTTCTCTAACTTTTCCAGGAAAAACTTTTAAAGTGGATTCATTTCCTTGAAAGCATCTAGACATTCCAATAGTTTGATTATCCCCTTTCGTAATTCTTTTAGGCTTGTCCTTTAAAATTTTTATTGGAAAACTTGGAGGCAACAAGGTCTCTAAGGAAATAGGACTTATACCTTCAGGAAGAGGGTAGAGTAACTCCAACTTGTTGCATACTCTATTTTCCCATTCTTGGTAGACCTTTTCAACACCATCCGGACTTTGTTCGTCTCCTTCTCCCCGTTCTGCAAATTCTTTGGCGCCCAAGTTCATTAACCGAGTATGTAACTTCCTTACTGCCCAGTTATATCTAGGATAAGATGTATCTCCTATACCAAATGTTGTAAATTTCACTGATGTTAACAGAGTCGGAGGTAGTTTTCTCCGGAGAAGGAATTTCCAGAACCGTTTGGTGTTTCTTGGAAGTTCGCCCTGGCCTGTTGTAGAGCACACAAAAAGAATGACAGGTTCACACGGCAGATTTGGCTATAGGCTAATCAGAGCTTGAACATAGCAAGAATAGTTAGCTATCTACTTACAAAATCATATTCGTCCATCCCATAAACTGTTGCTTGGAATCTTAGACGCTTTAGTCTTTTCGCTAAGAGCTCAGCTAGATCCTGGGCATTACCAGTCTCAGTTCCATAAAGTACCGGAATAGACGGACGTATATCCCCAGCGGTAATGTCTCTGTCCAGACTCATTATTGAATCCTTTTAACAAATGTTCTGGTATAAATTTGAAACGCTGATTTGTGAAAGGAATCAGGTTATTTCAAGGAATCAGAGTTCGGAACTTTGAAATTATTACCCGGACGTGAAATTTAAAGGCCATTATCATTCAAAAGAAACATTTTGTTCCACTGAATTTATGTCTTTTATTTTAGATACAATATTGAAAAATCATTACCAATGTTACGCAGGTCAGCTCTCCAAACTTCTCGCTTGACAGTCAGCTCTGTGCGACGTTCTGTCATTTCCAGAGTCAGCTGGGCTTCTGCTAGATCTTACTCTGATGTGAAGGAATCTCCCGCCACTGATGTACCTAAGGAAGATGCATCACTTACTAGTATTGAAACTGAGTTGGCTGAATTCAAGACCAAGTTCGAAAAGAAGGACAGGGAGGCAGCTCAGTTCAAAGATCAACTTATGCGATCAATCGCTGATTTCCGAAATTTGCAAGAAACGACGAAGCGTGAGGTTCAAAAGGCCAAGGATTTTGCTCTGCAAAAATTTGCGAAGGATCTTTTGGAGTCTGTCGACAACTTCGATCGCGCTTTATCTGTTGTTGATGCAGACAAGCGTGCCGATACTGAGAATCACAAGGAGCTTGTTGATCTGTACGAAGGTATTAAAATGACTCAGGCTGTCTTTGAGAAGACCTTGGCCAGACATGGTTTGAAGAAAATCAATCCAGAGGGTGAAAAGTTTGACCCCAATCAGCATGAAGCAACATTTGAAGCTCCTCAACCCGGTCTCGAGCCCGGTACTGTATTCTTTGTTCAGCAGTGCGGGTTCTCTTATAACGAACGTGTTGTCCGTGCTGCTAAGGTTGGCATTGTCCAAGGAGAGTAATTCAAACTCAAACTCGACTTTTTGTAAATAGTATTTTGTTGTTAATGTTATTATGATGGAAAAGGCATTTATCTTGTATGTACATATTTAGAACTTATCGAAGCTCCAATCCATATTCAGTGATCAACCTTGATCGAACTTGTTCTTGATATTCATTGATTTCGGTATTCGTCAGTGAGCTATCCATAGATTGGTAATTGATCCTGTAGCACTGACTAGCCCGGCCAGTAGTAGGGTGAACAAACTCATCAATGAGAGTCACGTTTTCCACAAGATCACCAGCAATCTCACGAACAATAGCCATAATATCATTCTCATGAACAGGGGTATTAACATCAACCCAGAAGGCCACATCGCGTAGGGTACCAGGGTACTTGGAGTAAGGCTTGAAAAAGGTTACAGTGTTGGGTGAGAACTGAGAAGCAAATCGGGGATCAAGAGACCAAAACAATCGAATATCTGGAATCCCAAATAAAAGCATAGCCATGCGCTCGAGACCAATCCCAAATGCCCAAGAAATTTTGTCGGTGATACCGGCATTGTGAAGAACATGTTCACGTACGAGACCGCATCCGCACACCTCAAGCCATTCGCCCTTCCACCAAACCTCCATTTCATAAGAAGGGGCAGTCCAAGGAAAGTATGCCTCTATCCAACGGGCCTTTAAGGGAGCTTCAAGATCCGGGTCTCTTGATCCAGCAACAATAGCAGCCTTTCGCGCGTTATCAAACACATTTGCAATAAGAAGTTCGAGAGTACGTTTAAGATGTTGAGAAACGAGTTCAGCCTCTAAGTCGGTAAAGTGGTCTCCTTTGGGGTTGTTTACAGAGTGGAAGGCAGGATTAGGATCTTCGACAATAATGTTAGACTTTGGGAGTGCATCGAGATCGCGCTGAATAGCGTCGGTGATTTTGTTACCATGCTCAGTGCGAGACCAGGCGTAAGCACCCTCCATTTGATGGAAAGCAGGATAGTGTGTTCTATCAATAGTATCACGGCGGTAGACATCGGCAGAAATTAGATACCCTGGAGTTGTACTATTTTTATAACAGTGAGGTTCATGTGCGGAGGTATGAGTTCGAAGCAATGTTTTGCGATTCAAATAGTAAGTATCAGTCTTGTTTCTACCTACATGATCTTCAGGGAATCCAAGAGCATCAAAGTTTTCATATTTTGTCACAACAGGTCCAAAATCATTGTAAAATGTGTAACCTCCGAGACTGGCAAGTTGCTTTTCAAACATATCTCGCAAAATACCAATGGGATGAGCCGGACTCAAATGTAGCCTCCTCGAAGTCAATTCAAGTATAGAAGGTGTAGCATTTGTCCATTCGTCTGTGGGATACTTCTTGCCCAGAACTTCAATTTCAGACGGCTGAGGGAGTAATGAATAGTTTCGAAACGTCTGCCTACTTCCGATAATACAAGAGAATGTCTTATACCCAATACCTCTCAGCAGAGAGCACATCGTACTTGTCATTTAATTCCTTAAACTGCTGTCTTTCAAAAACTGGTGGATGAAGTCTAAAGGTTTTAGCCCGAAACATATTTCTTGATGTAAATTTCAAAACCACGTGACTAATGGCCAATCAAGTCACACAGTAACTAAAAGTTGAAAAATCCTGGAATTTTTCCTTTTCACGTCACTTCAGGCATTCAAGTGACCAAAGCAAGCCTGATCGTACAATGCTGAGCAGCAGTGGAAGCATAAGAAGTAGTGTCTTTTCTCTACTTAGAGGAGGTATGTTGCGTTTTATTAAGATATTACTGCGCTGTTTAATACTGCTCTAGGTTACACTCAGCAGCCTTTGGCAGCTATAACAACCCAGATTCGCCAGAAGCATGAGTATGCTCCTCGATTCACCAACCCCGGAAAAAAGCACAAAGGTCGTGTCCCTATTCGTACAGGTGGTTCCATCAAGGGGTCTACGCTTCAGGTTGGTCAGTATGGATTACGCTTAAAATCGGAAGGCATTCGTCTTGCTGCTATCCAACTCAAGGAAGCTGACAACTGGCTCATGAGAATCCTGCGTGCTAATGGGGGTAAGCTTATTCGTCGACTACAAACAAATATCGCAGTTTGTACAAAGGGTAATGAGACTCGTATGGGTAAAGGTAAAGGTCCATTTGACTACTGGGCTGTGCGAGTTCCCACTGGCAAAATTTTGTTTGAAATTAATGCCCCTAATCTTCATGAGCAAGTCGCACGTGATGCTTTCCGTGTGGCATCAGACAAGCTGCCCGGCCTTTACGAAGTTGTGACTCTCAAGGATGCCCCAAAGGCAGGGTTCGATCGTGTTGAGTTCCCTACGAAGGAGAACGCTTGTGAAAAGATGCGCCAGAATCCTACGAAAAGGAACGCCAATATTTTGAAGTCAGAGACTGAATTTTACAAGACTTACAGCCGGCGATAAACAACTGTGTATATGTATATTTGTTTTTGTTTCATTTTGATAAATAGTTTATTGTTTCATGTAATGCCTATTTAGAATTAGAAGAGGTCGTAAATTAAATTCAATGAACTTACATTTCAAGGACTTGCATGAAATTTGCTATCATGGCTTCAAGATGAAATATGGCTTTGCTTCCTTGCCGCAGTCGGTGATCCTGTTTATGTTAGTTATTGTCTGACAATAGATCTATCCTGGGTACACACATAATAAGCAGATTTTTCAATAATATCTGGGCCAATATCAGAGGAAACCTTTGCGAGAAGAGAAAATGTCAAAGTCTGCATAGTTAGAAAGTGTATAGGTACTAGAAAACTAACTCACCTTTAGTATAACGACAGGCGGAATGCAATGAGATATCAAGTCATACAAAATAGTTCTAATTGCCAACAACCTGTTTAAATTAGTCCACCTCCGACCTTTGATACAAAAGTCACAGAGTATCATACCTGTTTACACTCCGCTCCTTGATAATATCGTCGGCAATCTTGTCAATCACCAGCTCCCAGTCTGGCGGAGGAATAGGTGTAGAGGCCGAAATCGATGCGCTGAGGCTGTTAGTCAAAACCAAAAAAATTGGTTTCATACATACTTCTGTGAATACATGGCTTCAAATATAAGCAACGCTTTACGCAGATTTCTTTGAGAAATAGATCCAATTTTTGAAAAGAGGGCATCCCTTTCCTCTTGTTCTTTTGGTAAATTCACACGTTCCTTTCTGGCCACCTTTTCGAGGATTCCTGAAATATCAAGGATTGAAGGGGCAGCAACACGAATTAGCAACGTACGAGACTTAATTGGAGCAATGATGTTAGAAGTAGTATTCGCAAGAAGAATGAGACGGAGGTTAGGTGAGTATTTTTCCATGGTGCGACGAAGCGCTGACTGGGCATCTCTAGTTAACAGATCGGCTTCATTGATCATGACAGTTTTAAATCGTTGCTTCGCGGCAACATCAACTTGTTGAGTCTGAGCAATTTCCTTCAATAGATCCTGAATCACAACACGATCATTGTTCCCCATATCACTGGGAGTGATCTCCAGGTGGTAAATGCTTGATACAATCGTAAACTCGACCTTTTTGCTCGATGATACTTGAAAAACGCGAGCATTGATCTTGATTTTTTCCGCCCCAGGACCATACAACTCCTTTAAAACGGACATGACGCGAGTTTTCTTGCCGGCGCCAGACGGACCATACACCAGCATGTGAGGAAAGTCACCTGTTGCTGCCTAAAAAGAAAAATTGTTAGCCACGGATTAGGTCGCCAAATAACGCAACTTACTAGAGCCTTGAGTTGTTCAGAAAGATCATAATGATAACAAAGTTGACTCAATGATTTTGGTCGATGCTTGTCTACCCACAATGACATTTTTAAGACGCTTAAAGAACTAGATGTGCGTTGAAAGATTTTTCTGTATAGAAATCAATTTTCTTCAGAAGAAATGGCAGCTGTATTTACATTAATCTGTTTGGTATTTACATTTTTCTGTTCTTTCCTCAGGTTTAGGGTTATACCCGTGTTAGGACTACGTCGCCCGCTAAGCGTTTGTGAGATGTCAATTTGTGTCAGAACATTTAAGCGGATTAGGCCACCTATCAGCCAGAAATTCCCTTGACTGTCAAAACCTTTTTTTTGGGCACTTTTTTTTTCTAGATCAAACTTTGCTGATCTGGTTTTTGGACACAGGGACTTAATATTTTCATTGGGAAACCTCTTGTTTATCTTGGTACGCCGTTCTTTTCATTTATAGTAGTGCGTGCGAAAAGATCCTTTGACTCGGCTGATTTGTCGTGAAACTAGATTTTTCACCAGATTGTTTGATCTTGGGCAGTAATGATTATTATATCACAGGCCCAAAAGTATCCTCCAGTTTCCGCAGCTGTGGTCAACGGGACCAAAAATGAAAACCAGACTAATGTTGACGCTGCCAACTCTGTGGAAAAGAATGTGCCCGGTTTGTCCTTTTCTTGCCCTGAAGGAGTCTACAAAGTGAAAGACTGTGTCTTTATTGCCATTCCTACTCTTCATCCTTCAAATGCTAATATATCTACTATAAATCCTCTTGCGCCAAGGAATTGTCTGTCATCTACTCATTCCAGCGGAGTTATCGTTTACCTCGCTCCGACATGTCCCATCACCGGGGACAATTGAATATCAACAAGTTTTGCACCCGCTAATTCCTTTCCTGAAATTAAAAGACGTGGTTTGTTTGGCTTATCTGCTGTGGATTCGGCTCCTCACCTTCAGTCCTCAAGTTCTACGTCGGCGTTTAACCCTTCAAAAACTTTTGGAATCAATACCTCATGGGCTTATACACCCTTTACATCAAAAAGCTTTTTTCGAAAGCAGTCTGGTACACGGACTGATAGCACTGTTTCAATCATTCCTAGTGAAGAGACTGTTATGTCACCTTTAGAATCTTCATTGCCTCTAACTGAGGAGGCAGGATCTGTAGTTCACTACTGAAAGTACAACAGAGTCTCCTACGATTGTTCCCCACCTGAAGATACCCCAGCAAAAAATGAGCTTAAACTCAGCATTTACTCTAGGTAATAAGGGTGGATCAAACAGTTATTCCACTTTGAGCATTTCAGGAAACATTGCACTGTCAGGAGATTGAAAGGCAAAAATATTGTTTCGTTTCTACTGACCCAGAGTCTATTCCAAGTAACATATTACCTCTTTCCCCAAACAATATCGGCAGCGTTTTATGTCCGCTTCAACGACTAATTCCAGTAGTGGCAATTAAAGACTATAAGCGCAGAAAACCGAAGAATAATTTGGTGAAGAACAATTCCACGTTCATTTCTAAAGCAGTGATTCAGGAACTTAAGTTCAGCAAAAGGCTCAATGAAAAGGTGCCACAGGGTTATTATTTGTGGGCAAATGCTGGCCGCTCCATGTGCTGTTTTGATTGAAGTCCTGTGAGCACAAATACAGGAGGTGCGAAAGAAACTCTAAGCAGGATTTTATTTACGAATTCTTACCCTCCTTGTCACGACGTAAATCAGTACACTCGATTTCGTTCGGATCTCGATAGTGTTGTTGGTATGTCTTCTGATGATGTGATTTGGATAGACTCAGCCTCTCATAGGTATACGCGAATAAATAAGAATGGAGACCTGAGGCCGTCTGAGGTTACAGACATCAAGTGGATTCCAGGCTCGGAATGCTACTTTGCCACTCTACATGCTGACGGAGCTCTTATTATCTTTGACAAGAATAGGGAAGACAGTAGGTTTGCTGCCGGAGAGCGACCGAATATTCAAGGTTCGCCTTCTACAAAAACCTTTCGCGTAATCAAATCGATGTATAGAGACAATGCGTGTCAAAATGGAAATAAGGTTAAGCGTAACCCTGTTGCTATGTACCAGCTTTCTAATAGTCCATTAACTTCTGCGACATTTTCACTAGATAGGCAAGTCCTGGTTGTGACTAGCAACGATGGTTATCTACGGTTTTTAAATCTTTCCACAGAGATTGTTACAGATATTTTTCCGTCATATTATGGCGGGATTTTGTGTTCAGCGATTAGCCCTAATGAGAAGTACCTGGTCACGGGTGGACAGGATGACCTGTTAACAATTTGGTCCATGGAACAAAACACAGTCATTGCTCGGGGTCATGGTCATGTTCACCAATCCTGGGTCCGCCAAATTGCATTTAATAACTGAATTTTGATATATATGCGTACAGAATAGGGTCCGTTTCCGAGGATGGGTGTTTGATTTTCTGGGACTTTTCTCCAAAAATACTGTCGCGGCCCAAGTCAAGTTATAGGAATGATGCAGAACGCAGCAAGGCAATTGCAAATTCTCAAATCGGGAGTAATGAGATGACCCAAGGACATAATAGGAATGCGCTTTCCCATCGAGACATAATATCCTCCAAGTCACCTAGCGCAGTTTCGCAATCAGTACACTTACAGGAGCAACATTATGCAATTAATTCACAGTTCCAGCAGGATTCACAATACATAACTGCACAAGAATCTATTGGTACGCAATTTCCTGATACCAGCATAAAAGCTACATCTGGGTTTGGAAATCATATTGACTCTATGGACACCCATTCTATTATCCCCATTTTGCATCCAGCTCTTGGCAAAGATGAGATTCCTAAAATTCTGCCTATTCTTGTAAAAGCAGTTAAATTGGAAAATTCTGAACCTGAATCATTGACTGATAATGTTTTTCTCCCTGATTCTGTTGTTGTTGCAGGCAGCAATGGGCGAATTTGGACTTGGACGAGGCCAAGCGACCAAACAACGAGGAAGAATTGAAACTTAAACAGATCAGCACAAAAAATTAAAAAAAATTAAAAAAAATAGAATTCAATATCCGGCAGATAGAGTACCGAGATAATTTATCAGGTGAAAATAGTATTTTGCAAGCTATTGACTCTACAGCAATCAAGTTCCAAATATGTTTAAACACAAGTTGTGTTTTTGTTTCAGCGTCTATTTCATTCCGCAACAATAACAGAAGCAGCACCCATCCCGGTTCCTATGCACATGGAAGTGAGACCGATTTTCTTCCCAGTTCGCTTTAGCTCAGTGATTAGCGTAGAGAACTGGCGTGCGCCGGTGGCAGCAAGGGGATGGCCAAAGGCAATTGCACCGCCCTTGGGATTAACCTTATTAATGTCGATGCTGGTGACCTGTACTGAGTAAAGAGCCTGAGATGCAAAAGCTTCATTGACTTCAAAAATATCAACGTCATCAACAGTAAGAGCGAGATCTTTCAAGACAGCAGGAATGGCAAAGGCAGGACCCACACCCATGATCTCTGGCGGTACACCGACAGTCTTGCAGTGTACATACTTGGCTAGAATAGGTTGTCCAAGCTTTTCTGCAACCGAGCCGCGCATGAGCAAGACAGCTCCAGCACCATCGGAAACTTGAGACGCATTGCCAGCGTGTGTAGAACCCTCCTTAAGGAATGCAGGAAGAACTTTTGAAAGCGATTCAGCCGTGACACCTCTTCGAATTCCATCGTCTGCATCAACAATAATTTCTTTGGTGCTACCGTCGGAATCTGTCACCGTGGCTTTCAATGGTATAATTTCATCCTTGAAAAGACCGGCATCTTGAGCGGCAGCGGCCTTTTTGTAAGAATTGGCGGCAAAGCTGTCTTGATCTGCTCTAGAGACATTGTACTTTGTCGCCACATTTTCAGAAGTGATTCCCATTGGGATCTGGTACTTGGCAGCCTCCCGGTGTTTCTTGAAGGACTCCGGAAAAGAACGTTCCCTACCGTAGTTTTGAGACATTGATTCGACTCCAGCTGCAAGGCCTATATTAATTTGTCCTGCACGGATCTTGAGAGCAACATCGTTAACAGCCATTAAACCAGAAGAACATTGACGATTGACAGCAACAAACGGAGTAGAATGAGGAATTCCGGCAGCCAAGCCAGCGGCACGGTGTTAAGTAGCTCCGGATCCTACATTCAAGCAGTTTCCAACCACAAAATCCTCTATAAGACTTGGATCAATACCGGACTTTCTGATGAGTCCTTTCAAGAGACCTGCGAGAATCTCAGCCGAAGATGTGTCCTTAAAACCACCTTTACGACCTTTGGTCAGAGCAGTTCTGTAAACAGCAGTAATTACTACATCATCTGGACTTTTCTGCGATATTTTTTCAATGGCAGTCGCTGAAGTCTTGTTAGGACTGGTTTGGGCAGATATTTGAGTGAGACGGTCCATTATGAAATTTTAGCTTCGAAAAATAGAGAAGAAAAGCAAAATTTCCTTGAATATTCCTGTTTGTATATTTGATAACCGATATTTCAAGGTTTGAGACTCAACGGCCATTTTGCGGGGGAACTAGTGCAGCGGGCTTAGTTACCAAAGTTATCGAGGATGTCAGAAAAATTATTTGGAAAGTATTAGAAGCAAAACAAAGTCATAGGGTCATGGAGCTTTAGAGTCGGTGACAAACTAATGCATAAGTAGATATAGTTGTAAGCAGTCATTCAGAAAAATTTCTAAACTTGATTTTGAAGAGCGTCTAAATGTTCCAATGTCTTTAGTATAACTCAGAATTCAATGTTTTAGGGCGAAAAAAACAAAGCAAAAATCTGATCACGTAATTTATTTTTAAGGCGCAATCTTTAGGGCACATGTCTTAAGTCTTAAACTTTTAGCAACTTTCGGCGCTTAACTGCAGTCTTGAAATTCAATGGCTGGAAAAACTGGAGTTGCCTTTTTCTCCCGCACCATCTGTTTCATCCGACTCGACGCCGACATTTTCAATATTCCTATTCTTTCTTCTCCATAGCACTTTAACTCTCCTATCTCTCTTTCGTCCTTGCCTTTAATTTCATGCGACTCATACATGTTGCCCAACTTCATATAGTTGTTTGTTGCTGAATACCGTCATTCTGCCTTCAATTCATTAACCAGTTACTCCTGATTCTAGTCCTGGTAGCACTAGCATCATGGGAAACGTTGCGACGAAAGAACGATCGCGGTCCAGCTCAGTGGCCTCTTCACTGCCCGGTTCGATTTCCTCCAGAAGGGGCTCGATGGCTTCTAGCAGTTTGGACCGGCGGAATCGGAACAATTCCATTATCAGCTCGAACACTGTGTCTAGCCACCTTAGTGGTCGGATTAAAGGCAAAGGGAAAAACAAACAAAACGACGATGTTCAAAATCTGGTTCTTGATCCTAGTGAAATGGTAGATGGAGGCTACCTTCAACCTCAGGGAGTCTATACAGGACCGCAGGACTTCAAATACAAAGTTGTCCGACAGCTTATTATTGATCGTAGATTGGCCCCATTCTACAAAGGTCTGGCTGACTTTAATGCAAACTGGACTGACCGACAACTATTGGCTGCTATTAGGGGTCTTCCTCTTCCTCCCGAAGGGCCTGTCTCTTCCATGGCTTCTCCTGTTCCAGAAACGGAGCCAATTTTTCAGCAGGATTCGGTTAGCGATGCTCAGGCACTGGCAACAGAGTTGGACAAACTCAAAGTTATTTCTGACGAGTCAGAACCTTTAACTATTCCCCATAAACCAGCCATAGCTACGGTCATTGGTGAACAAAATCCTTGGGGCCCGCATGATTCTCCTAGTACTGTGGCAAGTTCTCCCATTCCAGATCCTGAAAACATCGCTCCTTCATCTGCTCCAATTTTTGCGAGCGACTTTGAGCCCACCACATTGTACGCTGGTTCTGCTGATATCGCTTTTCCTATGTCGAGCTCCCCTGCTATTCCGTTTCCCACTATTAACAGGGGTCCTGGTCCGGAAAGTTCCCCCAACACTTCATCATCAGCTAATGCCAGTTTGGTGTCTCCAACCCTCAAGTCTAATGCGAGAATGGAACCTGCCTCTGCAGATAACCCGAGTAGTAGTGGGGTAGCCCAAATTCTCTCCTCTTCTTCATCCCAACTCCATGCCCAGTATATTAGAAGCAGAGCCAACACGTCCTCCAGATATGACCCAAGCTCACTTCCAAACAGAGCACCTGAAGAGACTCTGTTGTATCGCAATGCAATTGAATGTCCAATCTGCTTTCTTTTCTACCCCAAACTCATCAATCTTACTAGATGTTGTGCTCAACCAATCTGCACAGAATGTTTTGTACAAATTAAACGCGCCAACCCACATCCGCCCCATGATGAGGACCAAGATGGCAACACTTCACAATCTCAAAATGCAGGTTCCGAGAGTGACAATTTGATTTCTGAACCTGCCTGTTGCCCTTACTGTATGGTCCCAGAACTTGGTGTGACATTCATGCCCCCTCCATATCGCACAGGTATAGGGGCAAACGGCAAGCGTCACAACTCGTTATCACCATTGTCATTGCTCAATTCATCTGCGCTTTCGCTGACTAGTAGCAAAAACAGCACATCTCAAAGTCATACCCCGCTATATACGCTTCCTAACTCTGAGGGTTCTACAACTTCTTCTGCAGTACTTTCAGAATCCTCATCTGCAGTCTCCCTTGTCAACCCAGCGACAAAACGTCGAGGATCTCTTCCTGCTTCGGCACCTGAGGTTGTAACAACAGATCAAATTCGGCCAGATTGGAATGTCAAACTGGTTTCTGCGCGTGCTCGCGCAGCCCGCAGGTCGGCTGCTGCTACAGCACTGCATGCATCAGCCTTTTTGGGCAGCGAAGGTGGCTCCGGCTCAGGAGCAGGCGCAAGTCCTTTAAGATCCAAAGATAGGTCATCGAGATTAAAAAGTAGCCGATTCGGACGCCTCTCGCAGTCCAAAGGAAAAGATACTTCATCAGCAAGTAACGGTCTGTCGGGATCTCCCAATTTTTCTTCTCACAAGTCAAACTCGACTGACTCCAACGATAGGGCTTCACGTCCTCCTCGCCGTGCAACTGAGTCCATGATTGATGGAGCAAGTAGTCAATTTGAGGACCTCGAAAATGCCATGTTTCTAAAAGCTGTGCGCCTATCAATCCAAGAAGAAGAGCATAGGAAGCTGAAGGAAAATGCTAACACTCCAAACACGACAAGCACTACTCTGCAAAGTCTTTAAAATACCAGAACATCGAAAAAGGATGGAAAAAAACTCCATGTTTATACGTAATCTGCTTATGACTATTTGTGCAAATCTGCATTTACTTGAGATTTTTGTAAAACTGAAGGAAAAGGAGGAAACTCTCTTATTATTTTTATTTTCGCTTGAACGAATTAAAATTCGCGGACTGTAGCTTTTAAATTTTCATAAAATAAAACATGCACTGAAAGAGCCTCAGAGAGGAAGTTTGAGAATTGATTTGCTGTCTAGGTATTGCAGCTTCAGCCGTAGCAATTTGTCTTTCATTATCCGAGATGGCTGTTGTAGCATACGCTTTCTTGCATAGCAGCTTTCGGACCTGAATGGCGCGCACTAGTAGTAGCAAAATGCCGGCAACCAAGTAAAGCAAGCCAGTAAAGATTTGGCTATATAAAAAGCTACCATTAAGTTTCAGTAAAATTGCCAAAGGTTCGGCAAAGATTCCGAAACCTCCAATGACAATCCAAGACATGGAAAACATAGTCACTAAGAGCCTGAGCTCGACCATGGATGCACAAGTTGGGGGAAACCCTGTTGAACTGGAACTCACACACAACCCGATTAATAGCCCACATACGAGAGTTACTGTGTATGTTTTCGCGTTGATCCACAATGCAAAGGTAAGAAAGGCAGTCATAAATGTCGACAAAAGAGAAATATTTATGCTACCATACTTGTCTATCAAAAAGCCCATGGACGGCCGTCCAATAATCATACCAGCAGAAATGCATCCACTGACAGCCGCGCCCTGTGTATGTGTGAGGCCAATCGAAACTGAATACGACGGCATTGAATAAAGCAGAATTCCGTAGCCTACCATTGTTAATGTGCCCCATGCTACGAGAAGATATAGTTCTATTTTTTTCAACAACTCTTTGTCATAGAACTTTGCTGGAGCATTAACATGACCATTTGTTGATTTTCCGTTACCATGATGCCGCAATTTGATAAGAGAGCCTGCTAGTAAGCAGGCTACAAAACACATGAGTCCGCCAATCCTTTGAGCCCACGGTATACCAAACTTGTTAATAAGAGCCTGAATTGAAAAGGAAAAGATCAAGCCCCCAATGCCAGCCCCGGAAGTGCAAACTCCATTTGCAACGCCTCGGCGCTCCTTAAACCATTGAGGTAAAGCTGCTGTGGATGGTATGAATACAAGTGATATACCCAAACCTTGTAATAATCCTTGAGAGAGATAGAGATGCCATGTCCTCGTTGAAAATGATGCGGCTATTAATCCACCAGATTGTAAGAAAGACCCTGCAATGATCACAGATTGGTACGGAAATATTTTAATCAACATCGTTGAGATTGGTGAAGCCATCAGCCCCACTCCAAAAGATAACCCCCCCACAAATGCAAATTGAATGTCAGTTGCTCCTGGGTATCGGTTCGAGCTAATGAAATTCGACAAGAAAACACCAAAAGATGCGTTGGCTCCCCACGAGAAACAAGTTATTATTGTAGCAGCAGCTAGAATCACCCAAGAGTAGCCCTTGTCAAACTCTGTAGGTTCTTCAGGTTCTGGGGTGATGCTGACTTTGTCCCTTTTGTTTGCCGATATTATGTTTCTGTCTAAGGGCCCCGTTGATTGTAAGACTTTCTCTGATTCTGCAATTTCGCATCTGCTCACTGGCGGAATGCAGGACTTATCGTTTGCCACTATGCTGGAGTTGAAGGTCTTTAAAGACTTCTGCAACATAATTTCTTGCTTTGGTACTATCAACTGTTTGTGTGGGGGTCCTCAGAGTAGACTAGAAATGAAATTTGGGCTATGAGCTTTAATGTTTGCTTGAATTTGGCCAAAATTATGACAAGTTTTTATCACACGTAACAAGGTAATGCGGTCTTCGTTATCACTAGCGTAATATATTTCTTCTTCATTCCTATCTTCAAGGTCGCCGGTTTATATAATTTAAAATAAAAGAGTCAAAAGGGAAAAAAAATTAAAAATAAGTATATCATTCTAAGGGCTTAACGAATAATCTTATTTGGCCGCATACTTTTACTATCAATGGGACAGAAATCGAAACAGGCAAAGAATCCACTCTAGCTCGCCTCTTGGTCTCATTCAAGGATGTTGCATGATTCAACTATTTAGTCGGGTCAGTCTACAGGTAGCAGGCGATTATTCCTGTTAAATTTTTGAATTTTTTTAAGAGTACAACATGAAAATAAAATAACATTACAATGCCGCCTTTTGTCCAGTGATATACACAAAACACAAAAGGTTTAACGGTAAGACTTCTGGTAACGAGCACGGGCACCGGGACCACCGAACTTCTTGGGCTCGGATCTTCTGGAGTCAGCAATCAGCAGAGTTCTGTCATAAGAAATAAGAGCCTTCTTGAGCTCGTTCTTGCTCTGCTCATCAACAAACTTCTGGTAGTAAGCGACAATACCCTTAGCAATGGCCTGACGAATGGCGTAAACCTGGGAAACGTGACCACCACCATTGACTCTGACACGGATGTCAACATTGGCAAACTTGTCAAGACCGGCAACGAGCAGGGGCTCGTAGACCTTGTAGCGAAGAATCTCAGGTTGAACAAGGGTAATAGGAGAACCGTTAACCTTGAGGAGACCCTTACCGGCCTTGACGTGGGCAACAGCAGTAGCAGTCTTCTTCTTGCCGAAGGTCTAAAAACTTTGTTAGTATTTCTTTTCCTGTTGTAAGAATTTAACGAAAGATCAATGAGCCATCAAAAAAAGAGGTGTCGATGAAATGTCAATCAAAAATTGTACTTATACAAGTAAAATCAAGATTGATGAAGTCGCAAAGAAGCAGAAATCTTTAAAGGTCGCAATACAAGTAGCCGTTCTATTTTCCATTCCTCTCTTAAGCTGGGGGCTTTCCAGTACAAGCATTGATCCTCCCCATAGTTTTTTATATTTTTTTCTAATTAAAATAAAGAGTCTTCACTAACCTGAACGCTGGGGATAGTTGGCTTTTCGGAGCTCATTTTGTAGATGTCGAACGTGTGGTCGTGCTGAAGCCTGGAAAAAGGTTGCAAAAAGGGAGGAAAATAAAAAAGGCCAGAAAAAATTGGCGTAGCTGTTTCCCGTGAACGAACTTTCAATTTGGGCAAATAACTCATGACTCAGCAACCACGTTTATGATGAGTAACGCAGTTGTCTTGCCATTCTGAGAGATTCATGCCTAAATAAATATTTTACTGTGAAATTTAGCAAAAAGTTAATTCAACAGTCACAATTTTTGAACTTAGAGGCTTATAAAAGTTAGGGCTGCAATTGTTAGGGCTTTTTCATGTATATTGTTTTTACTTGATTAATTGTTATGTCTCCAGGAATTCAAGCCGATATGAGGCGTTGAAGCTTGTAACGAGAACGAGCTTGGAATCAGGCTTGTACAAAAATGTGAGAGGGGAGTGATCTCAGAGGGACAGGTATTTAGATGGGATTGAGTAGCACATCACTGACAGTTACGTTTGCCTTATTTTCACAACTACACTACAAATCTTGCAAAACATTCCACCTTCTTCGAGGGTGATTCAAGGACAACAGAAAGAATAGACATTAAAGTATGGAGTAGTATGATACATAGATACGTTTCTTAGTCAAAGAGACCCATGCCCATGTCCTCATCGGACTCCTCAGCCTCAGGCTCCTCCTCAGCGGCAGCAGGAGCAGCGGCATCACCACCGGCGACGGCAGCGGCACCAGCAGCAGGAGCAGCAGAACCGGCAGCACCAAAAGCAAACAGGATCTCCTTAAGATCCTTGCCCTCAACAGCCTTGGAGAAAACGTTGGCCCAGATCTATTCATGCCAAAGTTAGTATTTTGTAAGAAAATCTCAAAACTGCTGCAGTCCACCTGATGTGCCAGACAAATGTTTCCAATAAATAATCAAAATCAATCAAAAATGTCGAGAAATTTCGACACAACCAAAAGATTGGCACTTCATAACATTAATGTATAAAGCCAGTAAGTGGTATTTGAATTACATTTGGTGGACATTCAAGTTGGTCTTTAGTTCAAAGCATAAGGAAACAGACTTACAGAGTCAACTTCGACGCCAGCAGCCTTGGTCAAAGCCAAGAGCTTGTCGGAAGAAATTTCAATCTCAGCATCAGCAAGGATGAGAGCAGCGTAGGAGACAGCAGCTTCGGAAGACATCGTTGTATATGTGTAGCGTGGTGATTGTCGCTAATGTCAAGCGGGACGGTCGTTCAGAGTCAAGAAGTCGTAGAAAAAAAAAGGACGAAAGAGACATGTTTGTATATAGATAATATTAAAAGTTTTGTTTGTCATTAGGGCTTAGCCCTAATATAGTCACTTTCTTTTTTACATCTAAGTCTCAAGTCATAAACCCTATTTGCATGCTTGTATTATTGTCCGAACATGTTTTTCTCCACAAAACCTAAAATCACAAGCAGTTCAACTAGCTGTTATTGCATTGATTCATTCCGACCGCCATACAACATTGGTTGTGGGTTCATTCGTCAATCTGCTGAGGCTGAAGTTACAGTAACTATTAAACTCGCAATTCGTGTGCTTTAAATACCGTAAATATTCTGTTTTTAGCATGGGTCAAAGTTTCGCTAATACCTAATGTAGTCGTTCAGGCTACATTCTCAGCTCGAAACCGATCGTTCCTGAGTACCAATTCCCAGGGTCTAATGCGGATCTATGTCTTGAAGATATAAAGCTTTGGGGACCTGCACCGTCCAGCCGTCGTCTTTTCTTCTTTCCTATTTCTTTTGCGTATAGAATTGCACTGTGTCTGTTTTTCTTTGGCCATTCTAGGGCAGAGTTAGGAAGGGTCTTACTGCACCGCCAGAGTTATACATCCACAAAACAAAAAAGTTAATCCTCTTGTTTCTCCCTACTCTTCGTTCACTTACTTTCTATGTATGGACCTTGCGAGTCTATCAAGTTTACCTTGTCTTCCTTGCCGGGCTTACTAAAGAATCTCTGGTTCATATGAACATGGACTAAAACATTCAAGTATACCTTGTAACTGGAACTACATTTGCAATCCTCCACTTCTTCATCCTTAGTATTTATAAGAAACCCGCAGGAATCACAACCAAGCTATTCAGGCTCAAACAACTTGGTGTTTGCCAAGAAAACAGATATCAGCCGTTCCAATTTTAATTTCGCTTCTGCTCCCAAAACGGCTCAACTCGATAACGGCTAAAGCATTCTGCCGCCGCAGGTCCACACACGACCTTCTATTTCTCGTCACTACCATAATACAATGTCCACGTCTAGCCCCGGTTACTCTTCCTTACTGCAAAGCTCTCTAAGTAGTCCTCCATCTTCCAATAATCAATGCCAAAACTTTGAATCTAAACATGAAAAAATGGAAGGCAATGCTATAGCTGAGTTGCAAATGAAAGATGTCTCCTTTTTTTCTGTTCCAGAGAATCTACTATGCTTGACAGCCATGGAGGTAGAGGAAATGCCTAATGAAGTTCGACGTGCAAAACTTTTAGAAGCGTCGAATATACTTCAACAAGCCTCTACTAATATCCGAAAGCTTGAAAACACGATATCGCATTTAAAATTGCAAAACCAACTTCTCACAATCGAAACTTATGAAGCTTCTCAGAGATTCCAAGTAGAAAATAAACTAGCCCAACGTGAAGTGGACCGACTGACGTACGAACAGATAGACCATCAACATTCACTAGCATTGCTTAAAAGAACCAAGTTCATTAGTGAAACCTACCGGAGACGGCTGAAAAAAGCGAAACTAAAGCTAAAAGATGCCTCGCGGGAAATTGAGAGTCGTGAGAACAATGCTGAGAAGATCAATAAAATGATACGTGATGGAGGGAGGCACAGAGAACAATTGGAAGCTACCTTGCTGAAAGCTCAGGCTAATATCCTACAACTATGTGAATCAAAGATTCCTAGTACACTACTCCGTCCTGCAAATCAATCGGGTTTGAATGCGTTAAAGCTTTTGGCGTTCCAACCTGATTTTAAAAGTGTGCCCAAAAAATATGATTCTTTACTGCAGAGGTTTGGTAGTAGCCCCCTAAATTGGCCTGTAATTCCTCCTGTTTCTACAGATTTTTCGCGGTTTGATGTATCCAGCTCTTCTTATTTACAAAAATCTATTAACCTCCCTCCAATGCGAATCTCGAATGATAATCAAGATAAAATCCAACCCCCAAAAACTCCACCTTCTACATCAAGGGCAAGTGAGCTTCTTAGTCCAGTTTTGTTTAGTAATAAGTTAGAGAATGACTCCCATGACAGTAAACAATCTCCGGCTTTGGTACTTTATTGTCAAGAACCTCAGCTTTACAGACAGCACATCATTTCAAGCGATAAACTGTCTGAGAAAGATCCCAACGAGTCCGAAACTGATGACTCCTAAACTCCTGGTACACTATAATTGAAGTTTAAATGTACTCTAATCCACTGGAATAGCAATGCTGGTTTCCTCTGCACATTAAGCGCGAGAATTAGAAAGTAAAGCTTAATTACAGTCTTCAACATGTTATTGATACCAGTGGCTATATATGTGATATTTTTCAGGCTGCTTATTTAATGTGTTCAAATTTTATCAAATTAATACTTCAAGTTGTCAGAGGGGGTCATAATACCTTGAAAAAGTAATTAGAAATTTTTTTTTTTTTGGTTACTTGAATACACAGTTTTATTACAGTATTTAACTACCTTATTCCACTAGCTTTGCGTCGGGGACAACAACATATTGGCTCTGTGATAGATAACTTAAAAATTTATGTGACTAGTTTTCATGAACCACTTTTTTTTTTTTTTTTTTTTTTTTTTTTTTTTTAAATAATTTTAAAAAAATTTACTCCCAAATAACTGAAAAAAAAGGGAAAAGCTTGAATTTTTTTTTTGAAATTTTATAAAAAAAAAAAAAAAAAAAAAAAAAAATAAACCTTTGAGAAAAAAAAAAATAAAAAAATATCACCCCCAGACTACAACTGTGGACTTTTCGCGTGTT
>JAKVQY010000420.1:0-14096 GCA_030463045.1 Geotrichum macrosporum
TGACTACTGTTTCCTTCTTGCTGAAAAGAGTGACTTTCTTCATTTCGGACTGGTTTCCGGCGCACAATTTTGCGCGCCTGAGAGCTTTCAGTCTTATTTGGACTTTGGGAAACGTCTGATTGCGAATCAAATTGGACTTCAGCGGGTGTGTCAGGTGAGACGGACCTTTCATTCAAAGATGTGATACCTGCTGTTTCTATACCCAATCCTTGCCGCTCTTTTCTTAGTTTCTCGGTATGAACGGGACCAGATGCTGAAATCTGCACGGGTTCACCTTCAGGCGGGAATACTTCGTCTTTATCTTGGTATGTTTGAAAGCTTGGTGAAATATTGTTGTACACTGGCAATACCCTTCCGCTACCTTTGTAACTCGTATCCTCATATAGAGAAACGGGTAGAGCAGGTTGAGCTTTTGTAGTTACCAAATTTTCGACATTTGAGGACGTTGTGCCAAGCAAAGATCTTGTATTTTGTGATGGTGCCTCTTCATCAGAGTTTGAAGGCGTTACATTGGGATGGTCTAAATTGAGAGTCTCAAAGGTGTGCGGTGAGTAGATGTTTGATGCTAGAAGTACTTCATCGTCGGCAATCTTTGCTGAAACTCTACTTCGTGCTGTCACTTATTAGCATCAAAAGCTAACGAATGACCATTTCTACTTACAGTTTGCCTGATAGATCAGCTCGCTCATTACTTAGCCAAAGTGAGCGCTTTTACTAAATAAACGTCACCAAATGAAACTGAGTGCAAACGTAGATATAATACAATTACCACACAGGTTGAGGAACTTGAAAGAGTAGAAAGAAGAAATAAATAATTGTTCTGAGCGAAAGCAAAGAAAGGCTCATGTTTATTTTTGCTTGGGAACCTAAAATTTCGTTTGGGCCTAAACATCCCAGTCGTATAGCTTCTATTTTCAACACATAGAATTCAATCCTGAATTAGCTAAGAGCCTTTTCTCATTTTAGATTTTTTTTATTTTTTTATTGAATCAACTAATAATATTAACGGAATGAGGGTTATATGAATATATTACGCGTCAATGACGGTAACTGGGTCAATACCGCTTGCAATATTACACTGGTGCATCAGCCTCTTCTCGCCTTCCTTGAATTGCCCAGTGACACTATGCCAAACTCCTTGATTAAAGAACAAGGCCAAGTCGCCACTTTTCCAGTTGTGAACATACAAATTTTCCGGCTCTATATTTGGTCGCATCAGTCTGTATACCTCTTTTCGTGCTTCTTCGAGCTCCAACGTGGTTCCATCAGGACGGTGCAGCTTGTGAACACAGCATCCATGAACCTGCAAATGGTGCTTTCCTGTAGCGGAATTTGTCCAAACCATGGGTAACTTTTTCACTTTGCTCTCTTCCCATTCAGGTATAGTTTTCAATGATTCTCTGCCCTCACTTACCATTGTAAGACCGTCAGAGGTTGCTCTGGCAGGGGAAATGAAAATGTATGGATGTGGAGCATATTCCACAGTAGTGCCCAGGCATAATTGTTTATCCTCTTCAGAGAGAAGATCAAAGGCATTTGCGCCAGAAGCGAAAGCAGTACCGGCTTTGGAAGACTCAATGACCTTTCCTTTAGAGTCCCCATATGTTATTTTTTGAATCTCGTCATTTGGAGGAACATGAATGCCAAGAAGAGTCGTACAGACCGGAGGTGAAAGTCCATAAAGAGCTGAGTCAATATGCCATCGGTAAAAGCGGGTAAACCCAGCGTCTTGCTCTTCTTGACTTAAGACATCCTTGTGAAAGTCTTGATGAGTAGGATGTCGAAGAGTGACTTCATCCATACCAACATGGTTGCTAAAAGTTCCCTGTCCCAGGATTTGTACTTGTGGTTGATCAGGAACAGACTTGCCGTCCCTACGGAGGACACTTTGTACGTGACGGAATTCCTTGGCATGACCATATCCACCTTCGCAGGTAGGATCCATTCTGCGAGTGATCTGGTATTGTGAGGCAGCTGAAAGTTCTGCCTGGTTTGGAATAACAACTACCAAATGAGTTTGCAGTGCTTTCTTAAGTAGAGCAAAGTCTTCATCGTTGAGTTTTGAGGGATCGGTGATTCCTTCCGGCAGAGTTATAGACGCACCAAAGGGCGCGTTTTCGATAGGCGTTACTTTCAAAGCTGGAGTTGTATGAGGCATATTAGAATATGATTGTCTGTGAAATTGGATCTTGAAATGAGACCTTTGCGGGCAGAAAGACCCGTATTTATGTTGCCTAGAGAGAGACCTTCTTCGTCCTTCGGATCCTTCGACGTCTTCTTTGAGTCCAAGGCCCTTCGCGAGTACAATTATGGCAGGCCGCAATATGACGCGTATACTACTTTCCGCGGTAGTTTCAGTTCAATTACTGCTTGGTGGGACTTTTTTCCATTGGAATTGCCGCGGTATGCCGCGGTAATTTTAAAGCGGAAAATAATTTTCAGAACAGTCGGGTCTCGGTACTCGGTCGGGACCCGGTACTCAGGCGCGATGGAGTCTCAATGAGACCTTTGAAGTCTGTTTTCAGGAAATCCACACTGTGGGACTCACAATGAACGCAATTTGGCTTGAAACCAACGCATTTGGGCTTCAGAAAGCGTTTGTCCAATAAAAAACGCGTTTGGGCTTTAGAAAGTGTTTGTCCAACAAGAAAAAAACCTGGTCTGCAGCAAATATAAGTACCGGTGTACTGTAATAGAGAGTATATTCCAGGCTTCCAATACAGTAGTGTACTTTGATACAAATGCAAGACGTTAAATCATTAGTTGCTTCTCTCGTAGGTCTTTAATCACTTAACAAGACCGGACTACGTCAAGTGTCCCTACCAGCTTTGCCTTCATAAAAAACGGTATTAGCTACAATGGATTTCAAAAAATGCATTTGGCCTTTACCTGCTGTGTACAATTCTGGTAGAGAAGTGACTTTACTACTCAGACTTTTAGTATTTATACTCCTTCATTACATGGAACAATAAACTGATTTATCATCATCAACAAAACTCCTTCATCAATTTTTAGTGCTTGAACTTCTTTCTTTGCTATAAGGTGGATCACAAACTGTTGATACAGGTTAGGGTAATAGTCAGGAAAAATACGCGTGACTCGCATTAGGCAAAAATTTATCAGAGCATCAACATTTTGTACTGAATGAGATATTGACAATCATTTTTATTCTCAACCCCGGGAGAACTTCAAACAGCATGGAGCATTTTTCACAGTCATTTAAAGATCCGTTACCGGAATGGCCTAAAATAGAGATAGGGAATACCATTGGCAGCGGAGCATTTGCACAGTGAGTGATTTTATATTCAAAGACGCGTTTACATCTATCTTTTGTTGACAGTTGAGTAGTATACGGGCAGCACGAAAAAAGGGTCGCTCTGAAGTTTTTGCAATCAAGTTTATAAACCTGGCTAAAGCCCGAGCAAAAGGGACATCTGAACGACAGGTACTATCTGAAGTAGTTTTGCACAAGCACTGTTGTCCCCATTTAAATGTGCTGCAATTTTTATCTTCCGGGGAAGATAACTACTGGAGGTGGATTTATATGGAACTGGCACTGGGTGGCGATTTGTTCAATTTGATTGAATCAGAAAAGGGTGTCGAGCAGGATATTGCGCACTTTTACTTTCGACAGCTTATAAACGGTATTGACTTTTTACATTCACAAGGTGTTGCGCACAGAGATATCAAACCTGAAAATCTCTTGCTGGACAAGAATGGAAATTTAAAAATTGGAGACTTTGGAATGGCAGCTTTGTTTCGCTTGGAAAAAACCGGACAGCGTCGGCAGTGCACCACGTCTTGCGGAAGCCCGCCATATGTGGCACCTGAGGTCATAGGAAATCATTACGACCCTGATAAAGCAGATATTTGGTCATGCGGAATTGTTTTGTTTGTATTACTCACGGGTCAGATGCCGTGGGATGAGCCAAC
The DNA here is from genome assembly GCA_030463045.1 of Geotrichum macrosporum. Classification (NCBI taxonomy): domain Eukaryota; kingdom Fungi; phylum Ascomycota; class Dipodascomycetes; order Dipodascales; family Dipodascaceae; genus Geotrichum; species Geotrichum macrosporum. The sequence continues at coordinate 3,934 of JAKVQY010000420.1, forward strand.
CAGACTGGATCAGGATTTTCACAACTTTTTGGTTCACGATGGCAAATTAAACGTTGCTCCGTGGGACACAATACCATTGGAAGCTTTATCTCTTTTAAGATGCATACTGAAATTGGATATTTCCCAAAGATTTACAATAGCCAATATTCGAGTGCATCCTTGGTTTACGCGCAGCAACCCATACCTATCAGACGGCCCTTACGAAAAGTGCCGTGATCCGAACGAGCTCGCTACCAGACTTCTCATGAATCTTGAAATCGATCTTTCAGAAACTAATACATCTTTATCCGATTTCTCCAAAAATGTGACATCTTCAATGCCGGTTGATAATCATGCCATTGCTTTGACGTCTTTCCAAGGCTATGCTTCTCAGCAAATGAGGATTTCATCCTACGACCAGAAAATAGGACGTAGAGAAGAAGATTTTCTACGAATGCTCTCAGAAGACCCAGTTCAAATACAATTCAAAAAATCCTTATCTGGCGAAGGCAGGATTCCAGTTTCTCTTTCTCAAAAAGATGTAAACTTTAAGGGCATGTTTTACAAAAGAATCCTTACTCGCTTTTACACTGTCATGCCATTGCAGACAATAATTCCCATGCTCGGCACAGCTTTCCATCAGCTAGGAATAACTGTCCAAACTCCTTGTGATCCCATGTTATTTGCAAACTCTTCAAAAGTGATTATCCCAGTAAAAACACCTGACCGCCGCCGCATTTTACTACGAGGTATTGTTCAGTGCGTTAAAGTAGCGGATTCAGAGCAGTTTGTTGAGGTTTCGTTCATTCGTGCAATTGGCAATCATGTGGAATGGCGGCACTTGTTTAAAAGGATTGTACTTCTATGTCGTGATGCTGTTTACATAGAAGACAATCAATAATTTCGTTTAGAGTCCTATTATTAGTTTTATTTATTAGTGTCTATTTTAATTATTTTCTTCTTTGGCAAATTTTTAACTTCTAGAAACGTCAGAAAAAAGAAGTTGAACTTCTAGTCCTGCTTGATAAAGTATGAGGCAAACTTGGTGGTCTTCTTCCCTGACTGCTCTCTAATAAGATTACGTTCAATACTAGTATTGCTAGATTCTTCGTCTCCATTGGCTTCACCGCGTTCACCCGCAAAAGGAGAAATAGGTTCAGCAGGTTTGTCAAGTGCAGTGAATGGGGTATTTGTAACCCTAGAGTATATGAAAAGAATAAGAAGACGAATAATCAGCACAATGGCACCAAAAACGAGACCACCAAATGGAGCAACAACAAAAGCCCCAAAAGCACTCCAGTCAGAAACGTACAAACCCTCTTCCAAAATGATTAGCTTAGCTCCCTCAAGAGCGCTACCGTAATATATGGCGCCAAATATAAAAACAGATAGAATTCCACCCAGACCAGATGAGATGACTTCGTAACCAGTGAGAAAGTACATGCGCTCCCAAAGACCAAGCAAAAGAACGGGAACCACTGCGGCGGATATCAAGTCAGAAATAAGGAAAATTTGCAAAACATTGGGCGCATGGAGAGCAACAACGATAGTAGGAATCATGGTCAAAACAACAATGGCACGCACCCAGAACATGTGCAGCTTATTGCGAAACACGTCGTTTGAAATGCTAGAAACCATTGCAGACTGCAAACTGTCAAAAGTAGCAGTACTAAGAAAAACAATAAACACGATAACAAATCCAACGACCCAGGAAGGAAGCTGAAGAAGAACATAGAAGAAGGACATGTAAGCATCGCTTCCGTCCGGCTGCAACAAGCCGGCCCAAGCAGCAATCAATCCAGTGACACCAACCACAACAAGGAAAATCAAAATAACAATAGTGGCAATAACACATCCCCAAAACAAATCCTTATTCGTACGGGAGGCAAAGGTACGCAGCCAGAAGCCAGACAAGAAAAAATCGTTAGTAGCAACAGCGATAGGGAGAATGTAAATCAATTGGTAACCCAAAAGAGAACCATGGAGAAGAGGACTTTCTCTGACAACTTCGCGACTAATATCAATCTGTGTGCCCATAGCAATACTGCAAATAATAAGCAAGATAAATACAGTAGCTCCCTGAATGTTGTCAGTAATGAAAGATGTCTTGAAGCCACCCCATGAGGTGTAGATGGTTGTAATGACACACTCCACAATCATAACAGGGAGTGCATCCAGTCCTGTGAGTGAAGTCACAGCCGTCTGAAGTGAAGTGATTTCACCGACCATATATAGAAACTAAGTGAGGTTAGAAAATTTGCGAGAAGTGTTTGACTGATTCCCAGCTTACCATAGTTGCGATGGTGAAGAAAGACAAGTAGAGTCCAGTAACCACACCATAACGTTCTCTTGCCCATTCAGTAAGCACAAATCCATCAGGACACTGTCTACGAATAATAGGGCCAAAGAGGGAGAAAAGGAGAATAGGCAAAGCAGAACTAAGACCGTATACAATCAGACCTTGGACACCTGCAAGAGCAGAGATTTCAGGATATGTGGTCAAAATGCCACATCCCATAGCTAAATTACGGTTAGACTAGTGGTCAAAAGTGCGCCCTCTGCAGCCTCAGCTAAATGCATGGTGTGATATCTAAAAAAATCATATCTATGCCAAATTGCGGAAGCTGTATGGTGCGACAAAAACACAAGGGAAACAAAAGAGGCAAGCACTATTCTCACGCAAGTATTATCTTGATCGAGTTTAAACGGTATGATCTCAGCCGAAAGCATAACAGCTCCCAACACCCGTTGTGCAAACCTCAGCCCAAAGGAGCTGGAACCCGAGAACGTCTGGAATTCTCATAGACAAAAGTGTGATAAAATAGTAGTGCAAGCCAATTCCGGTTTCCTTCTTGGAAAAATCAAGAAAAGGGTCGAGCAACTACAAACCTGAAGCAATGAAATTTAGTGAAAGAGGAATAGCTAAAGGACAGTTAGCATTCATTGAGATGGACTTAAAAATACAGCCAACATACCCTTCTGCGTACGGTTCCCAGAAAGAAAGTCAGACTTGGTAGCGAATCTCCAAGAAACAAAAAGTCCAGTGGCCCTATACAGCCGCGTTAGCGTGTGACATTTTTTATTTTCAACAGTGCAAACTTACAGCATGACAGCATAAGAGAGATACATAAGGGCGTTAGACGCCTGAGTCGATGGCATACTCATGATGAAAGACCGTGGGTATTAACGAGAACGAGAAAGCTAAAGAGAGAATATTTATTCAACAGGAAAAAAATTTTTGAAGAAGAAAAAAAAAAATTAGACGATTTATATTCGATTCGTTCGCATCTGTACTAATAACCTAACCCACACTTATGGCTGCCCCGTTTGGAATAAAAAAATGGCCCTGAATACCTTAATGGGGCTATCACAGTCGTTTCAGGTCGTTGCACGCTGTGTGAGTCTTTATGGGACTTTAAGACAAAAGTGTATGTCTCTGGGCCTCGTCAAGGTCCTACTTGACATTACCCGTCTTAGGCCCAGCTTTGGTTGTATTTTGTTTCTAGCTCTCAACCGGCAGCTTTTAAGCTAAATCTTTGGCCAAACCCGAGACATTTAGCTCTGCGCAGTAGCAAAAAGTAGTCCAAAAGAGTTCCATGTCAGTCAATGTTAGTCCACAGGCCTCGCACCAACTTGTCCATTTTCTTATAATGTTCCCTGCACTGATTCAGAGACTCAAAGAATCCAGAAAGAAAACTTCGCGCTCAGCACTTGACTGGTTATCTTATTCGTACGGTTCAATATTTCTCACTGATTATTTGCTATATATTGAATTTGAGAAAGTATTATTACAAGATACCTACGGCTTTCAACCTTTTTCCAAATATTTGTCAAAAATTCACTTCATTAATAACAAGTTTTTTTTTCGATTTGTTTACAGTTGTCTGCTCCGAAGATGTATTAGAGTTTTAGTAAGTTTCAGTTAAGGATTTGGCAGATTCCACCGAATCTTGTTACTAATGTGACCAGTATGTAGGCTAATACTGGCATCTGGGAAATAGATGCTGTGTTTGTGCATACAACTGAATTGTTTGGATCTTTTTTCCGTTTTTTCTTTTGCTCGTATAGCAATGTTAGAGTATTGAAAGTTTGATTGCAATGAGCTGAGTTGACATTATTTACGGTGTAGTTCATTTGACGCACAACGGCAAACCGTCGCACAAATACCTTCAAGCATGCCTACTCCAACAGATGGTAATTGGTGTGTGACATTCAATGATATAAAATCTGGAATTGTTCCAACTTGTAGAAGGGGTTGGAGTCAAGAACGAGGGGGTTTGCAAAATCAATGGTCAGAGTCATGCTCTCATGAATATTGACGATAGAGTCCATTGAAGAAAAGGAAAACGTTTAGGCATTTTAACTTTCTGGAAAGCAAATATATAAGCCAAACACAATGATGCAAGAGGCAAATCTTGGTAAAGAATGTATCCTTGATAATATTATCGTCTCGCCAATATTTGTTTAAATTGTTAACGTCCTGTCAAAATCTCATTTTGCAATATACAGCTAGGGCCCTAACCCAATACGTACCAAGTTACCCAAGGAAAATGTTTTTATTACGTTCCAGTGTTTTTATTCCACTCCCACGCAATAATAAAAACTATCTGAAGAGTTCTGATATTACTCTACATCTGCTTTGACTTGATACATGGGGATTCAACCGGACAGTTTGTATGGTATTGTTTGAATTGCGGCCACTATGAGTCGAGGAAAATACTCGCTGGAGTCTATTCATGGTCCAAGCACGGTGATAATTAAAAAAAAAAAAGACTACAAGAGCAGACCCAGCAGGCGGCCCGGAAAATATACTCTGGCTGATATTCTTGCATCGAAAGATGGCCAGGTTACAAAGTCCAATGAGAATCCTGAGCTTTTAAGCAAAGGGGATAATCGCTCATCTAGTCAGGAAAAGATAAATCAAGCACCACATGCTGATCATTGGAAAAATATTCAAATAATATCAAAGAGTCCCCAGGGCACGCCCCGAGCAAGATCAACCAGTCCACAAAAAATAGTACAGACAAGGCTAACAATTGACCATGAGGTTGTGTCATCAAATTCTAGACCAGTGGAAAAACAAACCAAGATGGTATCGCTCGGACCCACTTCACCTCTGAAGCGAGAAGCAACGCCTCCTTTATATTATGACGTTGATGAAGAAATGATGGATATCGATGATCCAGCTGTCATGATGGAAGTGAATAATGTGCTGTCAAGGAACAGAAAAAGTAGGGCATCGTTTCCTCCTACCCCAGAGACGACATCAATAAATTCTGTGCAAGCACCTCGAACTAATGATTATCTAACTAAAGTCCATGCTGGATTGGTCATAGATACAAATTTTTTGATATCAAATCTAGACTTAGTTATGAAACTACAAGAAGCCGCTGATAAATACGGATTTGTGATTGTGCTTCCATGGGTTGTCATCCAAGAATTAGATGGCCTTAAAAGTTTGTACAAGAAAACCGAAACTACTCATGAAGGAATTAAAGTACCGATATCTAAGCTGGCCCGTAAAGCAACAGACTGGATTTTTACGGCCTTGGCTAGCTTAGATCCTAGAGTAGTTGGTCAGAAGCTGACGGAGGTTTGCTCAAGTCAATCTGCCAATTTGCATGGCGACGACGGTATTCTAGACTGCTGTCAATATTTCAACAAGGAAAAACAGATGCTTACTGTCATTGTTTCAAACGATCGAAATTTGTGCAACAAGGCGTTAATTCACGACATTAAAACTATAACATATGTGAAAGGACTTACAGCTACAACAATTGGAGAAGTTGTGCAAAAAGAAGTAATTGCTTGGATGAGGCATTTTGATAGTGATGAGGAAATGGCGATGGATGAGGAAGATGATTTCAGTAATGACGACGTTAACGTGGAACAAAAAGACTTGAAAGTATTAGAAGAACAGTTTAAAAAAGCCCAATCAGGCCCGTTGACGTTAATAAGGGACATTATTGTCAATGTGTTTGTGCAAGAGGTAAGCCAGGCAGTGGCTGCATGCCTAGCAGATGCGTTTCCAGAGCCAGCAGACTTTGATCGATATGTGAAGCCACAACTAGTGACTCTTACTAGTCTGCGCCAGCTCTGCAAGGTGTTGACCAAGTTTAGAGTCGATGTCTTCAACGATTACTTTAAGCGCCGCATTAGTTTTCTAGACAACCACGAGCTAGATACGGCACCCTGTGACGAGGTGAAAGACATGATGCGGTTTGTGACAGCTTGGGGTGGTATTTGGATGCAAATCCGAAAACATGGACCACGATCGTTAGAGTTTGTACAATCGGTTGTAGATATTATGACAGCTAGTCTTACAACCCGACAAGAGTAGTTTTGAAGCAATTACAATTTAATGCTTAAGAAATAAAACCTGCATACAAAAATGTTTTTAAAAAATAATTGAAAACTTATATCTTTGAAGTTGCAATACCAGTTAAACGATTTCCGGCGTAAGTAAACGGATTTGATGATTTTTGAGATATGGCTGCCTTTAGCTGGGCTTCTGTAATGGTACGAGCTTCAATGGCAGGATTATAACCCAACCGAGCTCGCCCATCGTTTTCTCCATTGTAGTTATCGGACGGCGCGTGCTTACCATCAGCGCGGGCATAAATACCTATTACTACAGCACCACCTAGACCCAGGTTGTGCTGTAAACAAAATTTTGTATTTGGAACTGTTCGGTTGGTGGCCCAGCCACGCAAGTGCCATACTAATTCTGCAGCTTGTGCAATACCGGTTGCACCAAGTGGGTGGCCCTTTGAAATCAGTCCTCCTGACGGGTTCACGACATAACGTCCTCCATAGGTAATATCACCATTGTTCACAAGATCACAGGCGTTTTTAGTTTTTGGTCCAGAAGTTGCTGACACAAGACCCAGGCTGTCTAGCATACATAGTTCGTTTGCTGAAAAACAGTCATGGAGCTCAACTACCCGCACGTCCCCAGGTGTTATTCCGGCATGTTTGTAAGCCGCATTAACAGCATTCCGAGTCATGCTATCTCCTATGAGTTCAATGGCACTACCGTTAAAAACTGGTGCGAAATCTGTCCGCATTTCTTGGGCCAGAATTTCAATTGCTTGGTTCCGCAGATAGGAATGCTGGTCTAAAAATTTTTCAGACACAAGCACTGCCGCTGCAGCTCCATCTGAAGTTGGGCAACATTGAAGCTTTGTAACGTTCTTATGTACCTTTGGTGAGTTTTTAATTTGATCCAAAGTGTAAGATTGTTGAAATTGGGAATAGGGGTTGCTTGCAGAATGAGCGTGGTTGATCATAGCTATGCGTGCAAGAGAATCTGGATTACCATTATGTTTCTCTAAATACTCTGCACCAGCATTTGCAAAGAACTGACAAGCTACTGATGAGTTACCAAGCTCACCTTGTGTCTCAATCATCTTGGTTGCGAATCGATCTAGAGGATCTGTTCTGTCGCTGAATTTCGATCCAAGCGAGCCTGGTTCCATTTTCTCAAACCCTACACATAGCACAGCATCAGCAAGGCCTGCCTGGATCCACTCGCGGCCCATAACTAAAGCAGTGGATCCAGTGGCACAGTTGTTATTGACATTGTAGATTGGGACACCGGTCAATCCGAGTTGGTAAAGAACTCGTTGACCGCAAGTCGAGTCCCCATAAACATAACCTGCAGCTGCACGGTCAATGCTGTCATATGAAATACCAGCATCTACAAGGGCTTTGACGCTTGCTTCCAGGCCTAGTTCTTCGTATCCAAAAGTGTTTCTGGGTTTAATAAACTTGGTCATACCAACTCCAACAATATACACTTTTCCCATTTTTTTTATTTTTTTTTTTATTATTCTTATTTTCCTTTAGTTTTTTTCTGTTGTATTATACTTGGAGATATCCCTAGATTTTGAAATAAAATGTAAAACACGGCTTGAATCCTTGTTGACAATCTTCTGAGAAGGGAATTGTTCTTATAAAACCATTTTCATTTCCATATTTTAGTCAATCACTTGAGTGCGGGGGAGAAAATTTGCCTAGGAATTATTATTACTTTACAACCTCGGTTTTATATCAAGCACTCTAAAAACTACCTAGTTTCATCACAGCTCGTAACAGTATCAAATAACCATTTTAAAATATTCAAGTATAATTTACAATTACAAAATATTTCTTCATTCTAAAGAGGTTAAGTTTTCATTTCAACGTCGGCTTCTTCCACTGTTGCCGATGATGCATATTGACTAAACTCGGTCTGTCTTGCTGTAGAACTTTTGCCATGGTTGGAGCGGTCGAATTTCTCGCACCACATTTCTGCACGCTCTAGCGTTTCGATGACTACGGCCATAATAGATCCAATCATGTCCAGAGCCTCTGTTGCAAGCGACAGCACTCTGTTGCCAGCCTCGGTATCGTTGTGCTTGTCCTCACCATTTGACGTTGTGAAAAAGGATGTATTTTGCTCTTCTCCATTTAAATATTCCGCCCGGGGTGTAGAACATCTTGTACTTTGGTCAGATGGGGCAATAGTAGTTGCACAAGATGTATTTATAGATGAAGATGGGGTTGACGTGAGAGACGACGTCCATCGCTGAGGAAGCCTGAGAATGTAATGTCGAACATGGGAACGCGCAGGCTCAGGCAATGAATTACCTGCATACGTAGAAAGAGCTGACACTACTTTCTGTAGCGTCCAAACAATATCCTTTTTAATGTTATTAACACCCTGAGCGAAGAGGACTTTAGGATCAAGAGGCTGCTGGGCCGGTCTCTTCTCAACGGTAGGAACGTGTTGCGCAGCAATGGACTGGGCCATTGCTGCAGCACCATGTTCCTGAATAAGTTCTTGCAACTGGGTGATGCGCCTAGCAATATGTTGGTTTGCAAGTCTTAGAAGATGCAGGGAATACCTCAACCGCTGGGTATTCTCTTGCGTAAATGGAGTTGCAAGAGACGTTGCAGAAAGCAGCCAATGTGATATGTTATTCGATGTGGTATCTGGAGCCTCTTGCGAGAGGCCTTTGGTTTCCGGAGTAAATTCACCCGGTTTACTTGACATTACTGACTCAAGTTTTTCGGCGCTTGATTTAAAAGCGGGCGAAACAGACTTGGAGTGCTCATACAGCCGAACAGCAGAGGTCAGAAGGGGATCCAGAAAGTTTGGATATCGCGAGGCTTGGGCAGGAACTGGAGCAGCAGGAGACAGAGCGGGAGACTCGGAAATGGAAGAGCTCGGTGACCTATAGGGCGCATGCCGAGTAGAGACCCTTGTTCCCCGGTACGAAAGAGACGACTTGTGGGGGTTGTGTCTGCTGATGGCAGAGTGAGTTTTTGTTGCCTTTGTTGTTTGGTCTGTGGCAGGAGGGGCTGCTGAAGAAATACTGGATACGCATGTGCGAATTCCGCCCGCAGAACCAGAGTTAATGCTTGAGTTTGATAGGGAGTTTTCTGCTAATGAAGAAGACGGTGGAACAGATGAACAACGCAGCCGCTCAAGAGCCTCGGCAGCCAACTGGATATCATCCATTGAAGTGTGGGCTCTTTCCGGCGGAGCAGGTTGGGCGTACGCAGACACGAATTTTGCTGGAAGTTGCGCAATCAGTCTGGATGGCCTTTTTCTATATGGGTATTCAAAGCGATTTCTGAATTTCTCACTTTTATTGTTAAGGTTGCACTTGCCGACAAAACGGAACCCTCAGTAGCAGAGAAAAGAACCAGCACAGGTTTTGCAAAGAATCTAAAAAGATATGGGCCACGCAGTATAATAATGATATTATGCGTTTTCCTATAGAATATGATTCGTCCTTAGAATCTTAAATAGAAAAGAAATAATTCTTGTAAAAGGGCGGTTGGTATATCTCAACAAGGATTATTGATACTCCAGATAAGCTAAATTTGAAATCACCAATACCACAAAAGCTGGAGTCAAATGCTATCAACCTAAACAGTTAAAGTTGTTTAAAATATGTAAAAGAGAAAATGGATGAACGCATAAAGAACTTTTAAAAAAAAGCGTCTTCTCTATTTCGGTAAAGGATATATGTGGAGAGAGAAGGAGCATTTTGTGTTGAGCTGCTGGGGTTTAAAAAAAAAAAAAAAAAAAAAAAAAAAAAAAAAAAGGGAGAAAAAAAAAAAAAAAGGAACAAGTGAAGAGAGAGAAAGTGAGGAAAGTGTGTAAGAACAAGAGAACACAAAGCAAGCAGGAA